>ATSW01006940.1:0-19354 GCA_000444245.1 Botryllus schlosseri
AATTCTGGTACACCCTAGGGTGTACGACAACCCCGGTTGAAGAGCACTGCCCTATCCTATTGATATTCTTATACTCCAGACAAGCTTCAATCTTTCATCTTAATATTTCTGATAATATTTGCATACCCGAAATCATAAGTAGCCAATCTGATAGAAGATGGATTAGTGACTGGTTTTCGAATCAGCAGACCAATCTTGACTCTGGCTAGCAAAAATGGATCAATGATTTGATATGAGCCAAGCTGTCTCTACTGGATGTAATGTGTTTTTTGGCTCTGCCTTCTCGGCATCTGATTTTACCCGTAACATTTACAAATTACATTTTTGCCTTTGCAAATATACGCGCCGCGTCGCTATTCCCTGACGCCTTCGCGGATTATATATAATTTTCAGCAATTGTCGATATATATGCCCAGAAACACCATTTCACGTTCTGCATATCGATCTATTAACAGTTTATTGATTTTAGTCGAAGCAAATGGACCGAATACCTGGTTTCAAAAGCGTCATGCCTTCATTTTGGCATATACTTGGAAGTTGGAAGGCACGAATTTTACAACGCGCAAATCTTTAGCGAAACCCTCACACCATCTGGATGAGAAGGGTCCTCCGCGCAAATTACTGGCTCAATCAACGGCAAATTGAATTTCACCCACCAAGTCACCTGTTATTTTGCAAACAACGGAACAAGATGACCTCGCTCCTTTATCCTCGTCCAATAGTAATACACTTAAATCCGTTGATAAGATTTCTCGGAATGCATAGCTCTATGACTCATTAATCTTTCATGGTAAAAGCACTGAGATATGTCATAGCTTGAGCTCAGGAAGAAATATTGTCTATCGGATTATGACAGCGTCACCACAATTTGGTGGTGGAATATATAGCTTGAATTACATCTCTGTGCTTTAATACGTCCCCCTTTTGCCCTTCCAAAATAACGTACATGCTTTATTAATGAGAATATTTGCTTCTGTTGGAGGTCGATAAACCGCGGTATTACGTTTTCACTATGGGGTCGCAATCGTACATCACACATGTTGCACAGAACAGGGGTCTGTCATCAGGGGAAATGTCGGGAACCAGTCACTTATTCGCTTGTGATATAAGATTGGTAAATTCCGTAAATTTCCGGCTGAAACAACGTAGATATCAAATATCGTAGAGGAGAATATTTGCTTTTTGATGAATTATCCTTTCTCGCAATGCATAACACTTTATCATATCTGCGTAATGCTTCCATATTTTGAACTTTAATACATGGTACAGATGAAGCATTATGTCGGATATATGACCGGTAATATTGTCCTTATACTTTGTAAGGTATGCAAATGCTTCAATATCTCACTCACGCTTGCCCGCTGTTGCGTTTTGCATATATCCGAACAATAGTTCCATCATATAGTCAAGTATATATAAGCTATCGTGACGCCACATTACGAAAAACCACGATTCTCTTGCCTATATGAGCTGATGTTGCTCGTGCTCGTGTGTCTCGATATCAATGAATTTTTAGCAGCTCAGAGATTAGAATAACTATTTTGCTATTGCCGAAATGGACACGACCGAAAATGTCATTATCGAGAATGGAAATTAACGAGAATGTATACTACCACGAATGGGCATTACTGAGAACGAGATCTATATGCATGAGATTTGACGCCGTATGCACGGTACGCACATAGGGTTTCGGTAATCTCAATATCGGGGTCCAAATACTTTGAATTTCAACTTAAAGTCACTGGTTGTGTCACCGTGACAGTAAATAAAATAAAATTTAACACAAAACTGAGATGAAGCTTGCGCCATCGAGAATCGTACTGACTTTAAATACTTTTACTTAAAATATCACGCTATTCCCCTTGTGAATAATAGGATAATTCCTTCCCGTCAGCGCTACGGTCTTGACCATAAGAAAAAGGCTGGATTTAGCTCCGCTGTCGTACGCTACCATACCAATCCGAATGGAGGCGTGTTTGTCTATCTGGGAGACGCAGTTTGGTTTATGCCTTATGCTAATTACCGAAATCGAGTTACGACAACACCCGCGTATCTTGTTACAACGCACGTATGCTTGTATTAACGAATGCGTGCGGATATACATAGTCCATTAATATGAAAATATTGGTTCATTTTCGTACGGAACTGGTTTTACACCTGTAATCACGGATCGCGAGTTACGACGAAGTACATACAAAACAACGAGGCAGGATATCTCATCGACCTCGTCTCGATATCATATCAGTGAGAACCCGATTTAAGGGATAATTATCTACTCGTATATCCAAGGAGGAATCTGTTAAATCGAGATAAATTTTGAGATGATTCAGTTGGCTTGGAAGGGTAACGTCCACCCGGCCTTCTAATTTATTACTGATCGTCCTGCTCAAATAGTCAGGCAAAGGAATTAGGCTCCCCTCACATTAGCGCAACAAAGGCGTGGGGAAACAATACCTGACAGAGTCACCGCGAGTGCTCTTAATTTCGTCGTTTTAAATGCCGTTGAATGTTAAATTTTATTTTTCTCGGTAATGTCCATTCTCGGTAATAGCATTCTCGGTCGTAACGTTCTCGCATTCTCGGTTTTGACCAGACACGGAGTTGACGATAATTTGATTTCTTTGTGTCACATTGAGTCTATTTACTGCCCAACACAATTCTGCCCAAAATGCTCCAATTCATGTTTCCATTGCGGATCATCGAGTTGATCGCAAATCGTCCTTGCGGGTGACGGATTATTATCTGAACCGATTATCATAAATAAATGACAACGGAAACTTGCAATGTGTGACGATTCTGAAGCCTTTGTATATACGGAATATAGTTTCTTCATTGTTTTCATAGATTGCCAGGTTAGCGATCTGAGCTAGAGTTGCTATTGCAACGAACGACAATTGGGATCATCTCGTTTGAATGAGCGGTATATCGATTTGCTTACGACATTCAGCATAAAATCCCACAGGGGAGCATTGCATACAGCGATTGTTATTTCGAAAATATCAAGTCCCCCAGTCAAGTGTTGAGACTGCAATTTCAAAAAGGGCAATCGCGCGCACCGAATACAGAATAAAGCGCGACGTTGTGATGGGTACAGTGATTGGAGAATTGAATCCGAATCGGGTATCAATTATAACGAACCGAGTGAGTGGTGAGCGCCGATATTTTCAAGTAGCTAAAATCTCGCCGGCTATCCGACAGGTATCGAGCATGTCCACATTCAAGTCGAAATACAAGCAATTTCTACCGAATGAATACTATAGTCAGCCCTCAAGTTTACCCGACCACGACCAGACATATCGATGTCGCCTTCCGTCACATGCAATGTTCCCTCTAAGCTGCGCACGTGCGCAAATGCGGAGTGCTGACACGGTCTCTGCGCACATAAAATCGAAGCTGCGCACAAAAAATCCGAAGTGATGACCTTTTTTTAGTCGTTACGCACTGTTTTCCAAGTGTCTGCGCAGTGAGTTCTTGAGTGTGCGCAGTCTCGTCAAAAATTAGAGGGAACATTGGTCACATGCCACTTAATTTTGTCGGTTGTCCGTTTGTATTATTTTCTTTTACTTTTCATTCACTCATTCAGTGTACGACTCTACAGTGTACAGTACATGCCCTCTCTTTACATTGCCCAGGCTCAGGCGGGTTCCGATTACAAAGACTACTCCAAGTCGTTTCGATACCTTCCTATCTTTTCATTGCATCTCAGTCTTATAGTGTTTTGACATGATGACATTCTTAATAAAACTGATGCTGATACTGATAGTTTAGACAGTTTTTAAGCCTTGTAACCTCGGCTGGTCCTATCACAGTACAAATACATACGCCCAAACAGACGACATAAATATACATACGTTATTGTATGGAAACGACATATCTGTGAAGTAGCGACGTACCCGAGCATTGTCACGGAGCCCTATGAAATAAAGTATGATAAAAAATACCAAATTATGTATAACTATCATTTTTTTGTTGTCAAATGGAAGGAGCATATCTGAGTTATCCAAATCATCCACGATGTTGTGAGGTCATAATGACAAACGCTCGAATATACTCGTGTCGACGGCTATCGAATCATCGAGGTACTCGAATTTTCCCACCCCTAAAATACCTATCTCGAAATCTGCTTGCTACTGGAAGTAATCCTATATAGACGGACGAAACCAGGATTAGACAAGGCGTCTTTTCATGCTTGAATCCACGACGAAAATGGAGATAAGATTATGAGACAGATTGGAGCATAGGGATGGGNAACCTGCGGCCGCGGACCCGTAATTCAATTATAGTATGTGCTGGTGGCCGTCGACATGAAAATTGAATTTACAAATTATCTTCAGATTTTTGAGAGGTAGATTAATCTTTAAGAGATTTAATTGATCTCGAAATTTTCTTCGCGTTGTGCGCGATTCAATGCGACTTCATTTTACGACAGGGGTGGGCAGAAAAGGCTCAAGAAACGTATTAAAATATTAGCAAAATGCGTAGTAAAAATCTAATTACTATACAGGGACTCGGTTAAACTTTTTCTTATTATATTTCACCACGATAAATAAACGTTATATTCTTACTATAGTTTATTGTTATTTCATTGCTGGCGCGATGACGCGTTGAGCATTGTGTGTCCCTGAGTTGAACCAAAAGCAGAATCAGCAAATCTATAAAGATATCACTGCTTACATATTCATTTCTCCATCCTGTTGTAAGAATCAGGACAACCGACTTTGATCCCTAGTTTTGAAAATTGGTTATCGAGGTTGACCAGCTTATAAAATCTCGCTAATGTTTCTGATGTGCATACGACANCATAAAATCAATGGTCCATGTCCTCACTGTAATCAAATACCAATATTGCGTTTTGGTTTAAAATCCCAATTTTATATAATGCGGCCAGAGAAGGGAATAAGATGTTGAATGCGACCCGCGAGCTAAAAAGTTTGGCCACCCATGTTTTACGGTTTTAATATAGTCCCATATAGAAATAACATCTAGAAATCGTGTGCGTCCCGCGAAAGAAATTTGTTTCTGGTACGTTTGGAATATTCTAATATCTTACCACTATAACCACCTGATTAGAGGTCGAGAAATGAACGCATGCAACAAAGTGCCATCATAATTTATAAATTACCCTAAATTTTCTAAAACACTCCCTCCATCAACTCTACCGGTGGATATGATAGTGTTATGAGAAACTACTAATATTAAGATTGAAATTCAGTCGTGAATCTGAAAAATCTTTCGTGCCTCTCGCGACCATATAACCACTCCCAGTAACTATTCATTACATGACCACTAGCGATTTCGATGCGTATACTATATATAGTAAGACGATATGAAAAAGTAGACTATATAGTCAGGGGTTCACGGCAAATGGACATGGGCAGTGGACACTGGACAGTTTAGCATGGGTATTTGGTGTCCAGTTAGTAGTTACTTCCTTGCGACCATGTCCTGGAATGTGGACGTAGGCTACATAAGTATAGGCCTAATCGACATGCGACCGTGAATAGCAAAAAGGTTGGCCACTCCTTGATTAGGGGGTAGTGTCAGGGGTTGAGGTTAGCGTTTGGATAGGAGTGGAATCGGTTAAGTTAGGTTAGGGTTAGCGGTTGGACTCGATAGGTTTGGGTTCGGGTTTAGGATGGTGGTTCTCGACCTCATGGCGCCCTCTCAAGGGAAACACGGTTCTCGGAACTCTAGCACATCGAGTAAGCTACCCTGATGGCGATAGTGATACAGAAGGTCAAGGAGTGTACCATGCAAAGTTGGATTACATAAATTAATTCAGTTCAATTCCAATTCCAATTACTCCCTTGCATGTTTCAATTACATTACAATTACTCCATGCTAAAAATATCCAATTGCAATTATAAATGCAATTACAGTTAAACATGTAATTGATGAATCCTAAATTCAACTTCGGTAAAGAGGTGCTCTTTGACAACGGTACAGCGACGTAATCAACAACAATCACAAGCTATTCATGTTTCATTCATGATACGTAGAATACCCTTCAACTAAAAGAAACTCGAACGTTTTCGAACTATTCCTGATCGTGAGTACTGGAAAATACAAACCATTAAGAAACATTTTTTAAGCGACTGTTAGCGGCCAATAATATGAGTGACTGGCAACGACTGGCAACGACTTACAACGAATAGGCTACATACAGGCAATGAAATGTATAATCAAACTGATACACCAAGCTGAATAAGGCAATTGAAATGTTAGGTAAGGCGTCAGCGATAAGGATGATAGCGACTAGGTGTGTAAAATTAATATAAATGCCAAAGGAGAGAATTTCCTGATCAGTGTTTATTTTAAAATCTTTTCTACAGCGGATTGCTAAAATTTGGACTTGCGACTACAGTAGAAAAGTAATGGTTGTTTTTCGCAATGTTTTGTCGATAATACGAATATAGCTTACGATCAATAGTCCACGTCCTGAAAAAATAATAAGTGGAGGTACAGCTAACAGTTGAATCAAAGAGTTATTCACAAAAGAAGTGCACCTTCGATACTCGTCCATGTTTATTTCTGACTTATGGCGAAATATGATCAGTTTTTACGTGTATGGAAAGATAACAACCAATAACAAAACAAGCACACTTTTATGATTGTGCAGCAAACTTGTTTGGCGGCCGTGTTGGGCAGGTTGTTTGGTCCTTGTCACAATCAGGGCCGTAACAGCACTTCGCCAGCCCCCCCAAAGCGTTGGTCTTGGGCCCCCCATAGGGTGATCAACCTTACCGCGCTAGGCGCGAAGAAATTTCTATAATTCATGACTGAATCGGTCAATATGATCGGGAATTGCATATATATTGCTATTAATTTTTACCCTCTCTCTGCTCACGTAATCTGATTTACCGGTAGAGCTGAGTGAGGTGTGNTTGAAAAGGTAGGAACCCTCAATAATAGTTAAACATCTCCGGGTGTATACCCGTNGACAGGAACGAAACAGCACTTCGTCAGGCCCCCCAAAAAACTTGAGTCATGGGCTTNNATTAGGTGATAAACNNTCCCCCATCACGTTGTTCACTTTTACCACGAAGTTANAGTGGTACCGTTTCGTGAGCCAGCGCTATGCGCGAAAATGTTCGATAATTCATGATAAATAGGTCNNGAAGNTGCATATATATTGCTATAAATTTCTTGTCCTCTCTACTCATATTTGCCGGTATAGCTTAGTGAGGTGTCTTCGAAACTGTAGAGCCCGTAAATGATAATTAAACATATTCGGGCGGGCGTACACGTTGGTATGACTTCGTTACATGATGTTATTTCTATCAAAAAATATAGAATCGTCCAAACGTACTAAACTAAAAGTACACACGATTTCAATGGTATTATTCATTGTCATATAATTTTTCTCTGCGTGATGGTATCTGTCTTGTAAGGTTCAGGTTGCCAAGACATTCGGCGCCAGGCATTCAGGCGCCTATGGACAATTAAACCTATGTGTAATTTGTATATATAACGACGTTTTCGGTCAGTATAAGGGCAGTCCCTTTCGGCCGAAGTTTTCTCGCTGCCGATCGTTCTGGCACACTTCTTGGAGTCGCATATTGCATGGTCTAAGACTTTATACGTCTTGGTTCGTCGTGGCGTGGTAATGGTCAACGCTGATATGCCCATTTCTATAAATGATGCGTAATTTTTCTTGGGGGAAAACTATCCAACAATAAAGAAATTCGGCAACTTGAAATCGCGCGCAGCGCGAAAAATTTCTGAAAAAGTTGCACGAATTTTCAAAAAATACTCTATAATTTATGCTAATTCATGAAATAATTTTGGGCCCCCTTCGAGCTCGCCCCCCTCAATTGGGGGGTTTGGGGTGCGGCAGTTACGGCCCTGGTCACAATCCTTTAAGCTGTAACTTGTCGAATATTTTATGTTGTATTGATTGTATGTAGTTTAAATGCTTAGGTTTGAACCGCATCATTAGAGATTAATGTTTGTCCTAAAGCAGGGGTCACCAACCTTTTTGCAACCAAGAGCTACTTCTGGGTACTGATTGAAGCGACGGGCTACCATTTACTCCCACCGTTTACCCGTAACAGACCGAATTTCCGCTTTGATATTCATAGCACTGCTGGGCAGTAATCACATTGCGGTAAGACTTCTAAGAGAGTCTTTTAAATTAAAACATCTCATTTCAGCGAGCTAGCCACTAAGATTTTTTAAGAAATTATGAATTACTTCGCACCGTGTTTGTATATATGTATAAATTATACAACAACAGTGAACTCAAATATTAAAAAACATCATGTCACACTTTAGACTGGACATCATGTTATATGTTTCTATATCAGTCTGTGGCAATTCTGTCAGTGCATGCTATCAACCAGAGCGTTGTACTCTGGTCTCTGGTATGTAACTTGACACTGCAACTCCGAGTGAGTGTTCCAGATGTGCATTAGTGACGCGTATTCTGTGTTTGTTTTTGATGAAGTTCATATCCGAAAAGGCTGATTCACAACGATAGGTTGAACCAAGCACGCTTGCAACCGTCATAACTGCTGCGCATACACCACTGTACTTTTCCGTGTCAACAAGGCACCAAAAGTTTGCTGGAGCCTGGTGGGCTTTGAGGTGGAGGTCATTTTGCCGTGTTACAATTTCAATCTCCAACTGTTCAGCGTCCAGCCTTGACAGATTTCATTATAACGCACAGCAGCAACGATTACAGAAAGTTAGAAAGATGGTAGCCTACTAAACTTCATTGAGTGTATAAGAGAAACAAGCTGTGTGTGGGCATACACATATCGAAAATCTGCTAGTACTTCACGGCCATCTGCTACCGAATAGTAATGTTGTTTACCCCTTTGGCATTGTCCTGGACGTCGAGCTACCATAATGGAACCCGTGGCCAATCAAGAAGACCGTGGATGGCATTCCGCCATGTCGCCTGTATAGGCAATGCGCCGTATCATACGTCTTCGATATCTTGTCATTCTATTACATGTTGGAATATTACTAATTGTAATTGAGGATATTTGATGTAATGATTTTAAGTGTTTTGTCATCTGTAAGATAAAGGTTAGTTTGATTTAAACAAGAGTAGCTAAATCAATCCATCTATACATTTAAAAGCACGCTGATAATAATCTGAAGAATCTTGATAAATGCTGCTATTCGATCTATTAGAAGAGGCTCGCGGGATACTCCCCTGGTCATCGCGGGCTACCTGGGGCCCGCGGGCACCGCCTTGGTGATCCCTGTCTGTCCTAAAGTAACCCTTGAAATCAAAAATAACGTAATAATTGCTTTTCTTGCGAAACCTAGATACGAGGTAATTCTATTCCTTCTGGACTCTTCTCCGACGTGAACTGAATATTATGAGACTGATGTTGTAATAAACGTATTTACTCAACCTGACGTTCAGTTTTACCAATTTTTAAAAATAACCGAAGCTTCTCTTAGGTGGAAGAATATTTTTGGCGTTATATGAAGCTTGCGATAATAATTTAGAATAGGATATTTCTTAAATACTCTTTCTATTTTTCAACTTGAAAGTTTTAAGTTGTTGTGAGTTATTTCAGGTGAAAATGTCGCAGCGTAAACGCTTATCCTCTGATAAACCTAACAATCGAAGCATAGAGAAGTTCTTTGCCGGTAAACCGAAAACACGTAGCCTACTGCTGCTCTAATTATTTTATGTTGTGCTTGTCAGGTCAATCAACCAATCAGTTTTATTAATATTTTCATCATTTCAAAACATCACAAGACTGCGATACAATGAAAAGATAGGAAGGTTTCGAAACAACTTGGAGTAGCCTTTAGGATCAGACACCCAGCACCTTAGCCTATAGGGCCCTAGGCGAAGTAAAGAAGAGGCATGCACACTGAATGAAAAGTAATGCGGAGAATATAAGACGCAAGCGACAAAATGAGGTGGCATGTGGCGGAGGGCGAGGTCGATGTTAGGTCGTGGTCCGGTGGTCCTGAAGGCTGGCTGGTATTCATTTAGAAGAAATTGCTTGTATTTCGACTTGAATGCGGATATGCTCGACGACTGTCGGATGACCGGCGAGATGTTGTTCCACAATTGGGGTCCAGCATACTTGATAGAGNANTGCGTTTTCTTGTATTCNGTCCTGATCATATGGTAGTNGTNNTTCNTTGACGCGCGTGTGCTNTACTTGTGCGCTTTTGNCTCCGAGGTGAAGTAGTCGTTGAAATTTGAGGGACATTGACCNCAANGGAACTGATACATAAANTTGGCAATTTCTAGCTTCCNCATATCTTCTATGTTTAGAACACCAAATCTTTTGAGAAGCNATTTNTCAGTTGAACATCCACCCAGGCCCCCGTGGGGCTTTGGCAATCTGATGTTGAAGTTTTTGCATAGTCGATCGTATTCTTGCAGACAGCACCCCAACAAATAAGTCCGTATTGTAACTAGGGCTGGGCACAATGATTCGAGTACTCGAATCGGAATCGAGTATTAATTTTAATGATTCGGGTCGAGTAGTAAAAAACGATTTTTTCGAGTACTGAAATTAGACGCTCCTCGCATCAGAAAGTTAATTCACCAACGAGAATTATGGTTTCGATACTATTTCCACTGAGGAAGCCTTGAAACCTTGATTGGCCGTGTCGCAACACACGAGACATAGTACAAAGCTACGAACGTTACTGGAAATAACACGTTTCCGAAGTCATGATCATCCCACAACATTGTCAAGAAGTGGAATAAAATCGGTATGGTCGAAAAATATCCGAAGTAACAGGCATGTCCTTTGTGGTGTCATAAAAGGTACATATTTGAACTTTGACATAGCGCATTCTGTTGTGACGTCATAATGAGTGATACTCTAATACTCGACTCGACTCGGAGCATATTACGTGATTCAGAATCGAATCACTCAGGTACTCGATTTTGCCCAGCCCTAATTGTAACTTTGATAGGAATACTGTTGAAGAGTATCAACAGCACCCTGACTGGCAGAGTGTAGCTAAGGTGGCGATGCAGGTCACATGCCTTCAATAGTTGTGGTTTGAGTGATTGTATGTGACTCTTCCAGGACATGTCCGAATCCAGTAAAACACCAAGGTATTTGGCATTTTAAGAGTTGGAAATTGGTTGGCCAGTGATGTCAACAGTTAGGTTATCGCAGGAGTTCACGNCCAATAANTGGGATTTCGCAGCNTTAACCCGAAGGCTATTATGGGACGTCNNCTNATGCACTTTGGGCNTTTGATCACGGGTGACNGCATTNAAGCTTGCGGTAGTAGGTGCGTGAGATAGNAGGTGAGTATCGTCAGCGAANAGTGTGGTATTCAATGATGAGGTTTCAAAGATATCATTGACATATAAAGTAAAAAGGACNGNTCNAAGAACAGAGCCTTGCGGAACANCACAGGTAACAAGGTGGGGGGNGGACAAAGTGTTGGATATCGAAACCATTTGATATCTCCCAGTCAGGTAGCTTTTCATGAGCTCTAGTTGTGGATCCCGGAACCCATAGCGCACCAATTTTGAGAGAAGAATACTGTGATCGACGCAGTCAAACGCTTTTTATAGATCAAGAAAAATGCTACACCCCACACTTCGTTTCTCCAAGATGTCATGCTACTGTTCAGCCACTGTTAGCAGGGCATGCGAGGTTTGATACTTTTTGCGGAAGCCGAATTGTTTAGGAGAAATGATAGACATCTTGAGGAACGAAGATAGGTGGGAGAGGAGCAATTTTTCGAACACAATTCCAATACACAGTAGGGCAGATAGGTCGGTAGTTGGTGACATTAGTTCTATATCTCCGGCTTTGTAAACCGGGAAAACTCTTGCAGTTTTCAGATAATTTGGGTATACACCATTTTATATCATGAAATTGAAAAAAAATAGGCAATGAGATGGCCGATGTGTAGGCTAATCAGTTTTAAAAACCAGGCCGGGGTTAGATCATATCCAACTGCCTTGTTAGATTTTAGTTCATGAATCGCAAGTACCATACTTCCGTGGAAGTTGCAGGCTCGAACAGAACTTGCTAGCTGGGCGAAATAACGTATACGCCTGTCGCATGTACGGTGCCCTAGTACGGAAAATGAATACAGGTGGATGCCTGACTGTTGTGGCTTAAAGAAATGCATTGTGATGTCCTTTTCCAGACAGCCATGCTGGTGTAGTTTATCGTGTGAACTGTGCAGCATGACAGTAAGACAGTTAGAATCAATACATATTTGTCGACAGTCTACCGCTGCTACTCCTATCCCCTTAACGGTGGCGTTATAATTTACACCGATAATATTTCCTCCAATCCCCCTCGATGACGATTTCAACTCAGAGAGAAAAGATAGCTCTTCGCGCGGCGATTGTGTCCCTTCCGATTTTCAACCAGCCCTTACCGCCAATCCTCCGGTTTTGAAATCTGTTGTATACCGACCGACTGTATTGTCGATTGACGTACTTGCATTCGACCTAAGCTTTTCGTGATGATCAAGCCACCGCCTGCACGCACAAGGACACAAGCACAGGTAGCATATTGCTTTAAATTACAATACAATATCCCATTCCTACATCGTTATTACCTTGCACAACAAAATACATACCTCGTGCTAATACGATTGATGTGAAGTAACCTAGAGCTTTACCGTGTCGCAACATATCGTAATTCCCAATTATAGTCAATCGAACAACTGGCAACGCCGTAGTTGCACTTACATTCTTCCACTGATCATTACGAAGTATTAACTATCCGCAAAAGGTTGCTTGTATTTACACGGCTATTCGAAACCAGCCTACTAGAACCAGACCGCGATATAGATTTTGTCGCGTCGAAGCGGATTTTTTTTGTGTAAAGTCAAGGCTTACTCTTCTTCCGTCGCCTGAACATCCCGTTGGAAGTCATAGATTTCCGAAAGCTCGCTAAGCTTAATAAAGGTAGGCACAAGCATCATTGAAATTGTAACAAAAAATAAATTGACCACATCAGGATTCCCGTTACCACTCAAGTAACCAACCCAAACAGGATTATCCTATATACCCGACATAGAGATATCCAGTTTACTATACATCGATGAGAGTTACGGATATGGAGCATTTTTAATGAGCGAATTTATAACGCGTAAATAATGTGTCATTGTATGATCTATTCTGTATTAACACTGGTTAGCCTAGCTATACTACCACACATACCAGGCCAGCACACGTGTAAACTGTAATACAATAACTGGTCCTCTACGAGGTAGATAGGTATAAAACAGAATATCACTCATTGCCGCAATTAAGATGAAAAAGCTCAAAAAAATATGATAAATTCCTGTTCAGTCCAGTCCACACGCATCTGCTTTGCCTCCTCGCCCTCTGATCCGCGCAACCGGCGTCTTAAAGAAAGGCTTCAGTGGGCCATGCTACAAGTACGCAGATACGGAATCCAGATAAAGGCAATCGGCCTGGTGTAAATGACCAGACCATAGTCGACAGACACCATGAATAACACAAATAAGCATCTGCTTTTCCTTTATGGCACTCGGAACCGAAGAATGTATTATATTGTGAACTGGTATCACGTAATCCAGGGATACCGTACACCGTGCAAGTGTACTTGTACGGTACATGCAACCTTGGTTGTTCGTAACGAGATTCATCAAAGAATCCCACAAATAAAAATTTAGAATCAAAGATTCGAGCCGGAAATATATCGAATAGTATGGCTATCTATAAACTGTTTACGCAAACACTGATTTTTCAAAAGCTTCTGTTCCAACTAGAACAGTGGTTCCCAACCTTTTTCGTCTCATCGCCCTCTTTTGAAGCTCCACACCGTTCATCGCCCCCAAATATTGGGAACCGGCATACAAACTGGGACCACCGGCGAGCTGACTAATAAAAAAGGGATTCCTTTTCGGCTTGGCGTCGAAATTACACTTTTACAGCTAAATTTTCGTGAGTTGACTAAAAAAATGTCATTTCTCCGACTTTACTCCCATCAGGACCGCATCAGCACTTCATCAGTCACCCTAAACAAACGTTGGTCTTGGGTCCCCATAGGGTGATGAACCAAACCCCAGACCCCCCTCAACCAGTAGGCTTTTTGTCGTTACATATCAGCTATATACCCTATTTCATGTACTGTTAGGTGAGTCACCACACGTCGCCCAAACGCGTGAAACGCGACACATTTATATAATTCATGGTTGAATCGGTCAGTATGGTCGGGATCGAATTGCATATATATTGGTATCAATTTTTATCCTCTCTCTGCTCACGTAATCAGGTTTACCGGTGGAGCTGAGTGTGGTGTGTTGGAAAAGGTAGGAACCCTAAATAATACTTGAAAATCTTCGGGCGGACCCGTTGTTATATTGACTGCGTTACATTATGCTATTTGGTGAACTCCTATATCTGCCATGTCAAAAGATATGGATATCACCAGAACGTACCAAACTATAAGACGCACATTGTTTTAAATTGGTATTTCTTTCGTGGCCAGGACAGGAACATTCGAGGCGACTATGGACAATTAAACATATATGTATATACATCGAAATTTTCGGTTTGCACAAGGGCATTTTTTTCGGCCAAGGTCTTCTCGCTGCTGATCGTTCTGGCACACTTCTCGGAGTCGCATGTGACATGGCCTACAACTTCATATGTATTGATGCGTCGTGGCGCAGTAATGGCCGACGCCGAAGTCTTCATTTCCATAAATCCTTCGTATTTTTATTAGGGGAAGGGTACCCCAAAATCAAGATATATGATAATATGAAATCGCGTGCAGCGCAAAATTTTTTTGAAAAAGTTGCATGAATTTCTAAAAATTAATCTATATATAATTTATGTTTATTCACCAAATGATTTTGGACCCCCTTTGAGTTCTGCCCCCCAATTGGTGGTTAGGGGTGCGGCAGTTACGGCCTGACTCCAATACAGCCGTTTAAAAGCGCCATCGCCCCCTTCGTCCATTTTCGCCCCCCTATCACCCCCTTCGTTATTTTCGCCCCCTAGATCGCTAAATCGCCCCCTGGGGGGCGATATCGCCCACGTTGGGAACCACTGAACTATAACATATTAAGGAATGAGTACAGATCTATTTTCAACTGCAGTGGAACATTGAAAATATTTCATAATAACTCGAAAGTATTCGCATGTGGATGTCATTGTAATATTTGCATTCTGGTGAGAATTCTACGGCTAATGTATACAAGAGCTCTTGGATCACCAATATCAATTTATTTGTTCGAGAAAATGGGATTCTCCGTTGACCAAATGAGAGATACCATATGGCTGTTCTTTCGTCCTTATATAGGTTGGCTATTCTCACTGCTCATGATTTATAGAATAAGTTAACAGGTTGTGATGCGATTTAATGTACGGAAACTTTCTTTTTCCTTGTATCATTGACGTTCACTAAGAATTGGAAAAGGGAAACAATACCTCTCTTTGAAACTTCTCTATACTTACCGAGATTTCATTACACCATTTCATGTAAGAACTAGGGGAGATGTGGTACCGATGGATCAAAAATTGGAAAATGATCGCTGGCCCCAAAATGTTCAGCCGAAAACAGCAGGTCTTTTGCTGGCTCAGCACTTTGATACAAGCTCTACCTATCGCGCACATATACATGAATATCCGTCTTTTCAAAAAATATTTATGGACGTTCAAAATTTGTTGCTCGAACGTGTCATCGGTCCCCACCCGGTGGGTCCAATGGCACACGACCCGGGGACCTATGACACATATACCCTAAATGCCTCAGATGTGACAACTGTTCTTGCTCAGTATTATAATCTAAGCTACAGTAAGCCAAAGAAGAATGTTTGATCGCAACCGTCAAGAAATAGAATAAATATTAACTCAAATGTGGTCATAAAATCACGTTTCGATTTAGGCTCGGACTTATAAATTTGAGGGTACATACATATTGCCCGAAAATCGACAGTGTGACTTCCAAACACCTCGTTATAGCGATAAAACATCATATGCAGTTATTACATAAAGATTTTCTGTACGTAGGCATGTTTCATTGGTTTTATGATTAGTATGCTTGATTATTTTGCTTGATTTGGCTATGGTATCATCGGTCCCCACCCCTAGAATTATATACATGAATCGAAAAAAATTCCACTCAAGGAAAGTACTGAAAAAAATAATAGGTGCCATTATATAGCCTGATACAAGCCCAGCACGTCACAATAAAAATGATTGCCGGTTTGTTCGTGTTGAAGGTTACAAAGAAAAATGTATATGTCGATATAAATTTACTTTACACCCCCCGAAACAAAAAACATCTGTGAGAGACCCCATAGCTCGCGCACGTCGAATTTTTTTGTATGTGAGGAAAGATTTTGCCAGCAAGCAATTGTAGACAAGTTCACGGAGTGTAATCATGGAATTATCATAGAGAATTTTCAAAGTATTTTCGGTCCCAGTGATCCATCGGTACCACATCTCCCCTATATCCGGAATGCTTCTTTCGCTGCGCTACTGTGAAATAGCCTATGATTTTGCGATGTAATATCTATAGGAAGCCGCTGGGCGTATTCGACGTACAGTATCTTGCTAGGCGACGGATACTCTGTCATCAAATAGACCACTGATTACTATTTCGTCGAATCGTCACGCGTGGCTCAAGTCCCGAACCTGTTGTGTTCAGCAAGAAGCATTTTATTGAGCTCGTCGTACTTCAATTAAAATTTGCGACATCACCCTTGAGCACCGCGTGACGCATATGTTGCCGATTTAGATATAAATGAGAATAGCATTATCTGTGACGAGATAGCGTAGTGGTATAATCCACAGCTGAAGCATCAATAGGTTCGAGTCCGACCGAGGTCGACTCCAGAACTCCTACCTAAATGTTGGAGGCCCCTCCTCGTCATATCATCCGTGTAAGCGGTGTCTTCAAAAAAGCCTAGAAGTGGGCTGTGCTACAAGTCGGCAGCTGCGGACTAAAAATGAAGAAATTGGCCTGGTGTAAATGACCATAGTAGTCGACAATCACCATGACTAGGCCTACCTCAAACAACAACAACAACAACAACAAAAAACATCGAAAAGAAGAGCCTTATACGCGAGTATATGCCTCTCGAAAGTTCTGTGTAAGGAACATATATTTCGACCAAAAAGTTGCGTTTAAACAGTCGGGTTCACCTTCACATTACGTAGAAAAACACATGATATGGTACGTGAATCTGTTTCACTTTTTCTTAATAAGTTTTATCTCCGCGGCTAAATTTCAGAAGAATGTTAACTCTCATTTATTTGTATATCGTTTGGGAGTGATATAATAATCGCGTTGGACTTACATATTCAAAGTGACCATGTCATATTAGTATGGATGAATTTGATATAATCCAGTTATCGATATTTTCATAATTCAAAATGCTAATACACGGACCAGGCAAATGCCGCTGGTACAACGTTACAGTGTACAGTACATACATATTGCCAGAANATGCAAATAATTTGGCNAAGTCATGNTGAATATATAAATTCACGATCAATCACTGAATCACCAACAAAAGTGCAGAGANATGAAAATAAAAATGATATTNAACTATATATATTATGATGTCTCCATTTCCAAGAGATATCGTAATGATGTGACTGTTATAGAACATGCATGACTTATTTTGTGTAGCATATGAAGAGGGACAAGCAGTAATAACTGAAAAACACAATTGATACTATATTTTCAGACAAAACCGGCGGAACTTTTTCTCGCACCCGTTCAACAGCGAATCGACAATTTCTATAAACCTGGCGACTAACATAATGTCGTCACTTCCAGTTGGAGTTTATTTATCGATGACCTTTTTTACAGTCGCCAGCTTCCCAAATGTTACTCAGTATGTGATTGTCCTTAATTTTTGTTATATGTCGACGGCAACCCACATTACTTCATTACCATTTACCACGTTGCACTTTTGATCAGTTCAAACGGCACCATGTTGAAAATCACTACTTTACACAAATATGTTTTAACAAAGAGGTCAATAATCGAATGTTCAAATCGATCCAAGTGCCCTTCAAGAGTTTTAAAATCATTCATCTCCTGGTATAGTCATGAGAAATTGTTCAAGACCAAGAGTAGTATAGTGGTTGGGGTTCGAGTCCGACCGAGGTCGACTCCAGAATTCCTATACCTAAGTGTTGGAGGTTTATCTAGGCTCCTTCTCGCCATATCATCCGAGTAAGCGGTGTCTTATAAAAGCCTAGAAGTCGGCAACTACGGAATAAAAATGAAGAAAAGTGGTTGGTGCAAATGACCATAGTAGCCGACAAATACCGTGAATACCACAAACAACAAGAACAAGAACACCGATGGACGAAAATAACAGCATCTCTAGATGTAAGTGTTGTATATACGCCTCTTATAAACGTTCGTTATTGCTATTGTTAGGCCGATATGCTTGTTTAATAGATGGCATAATAAGTTGCATCTTCCGCAATTCCATACTCTCGCATCTGCTTGACACTTTGAAATGGCAAAGATTGATAAAGGAAGAATCATGCTCTAATATTTCAAAGATAGTACACGGGAATGAAGTACCATATACGGCGATCATTTATACCATATATTGCTTCCAAACGCATTCAAGCCATACCTGTAAATTTTCGGGAATGTGACCACAGAGCAACAGAAACCACATGTTTCGCATTAATGGTCCGTTAGGCGCCATATTTTGAAGTAATGCGATAATTGTATTTTCGCTGTCCCGTGCTTGAAACAAAACACCTCACTACGTTAAAAGCGATACTTTCGGAATAGGCTATATATTTTCCATCTTACACTGTACGTACATTGTGTGCAAGCCGAGTCTACGTTTTGACGCTTGATTCCATACACGCTTTTTAGGTTTTCAATCACCTATTCCCAAGCGTGGGGTGCGAGGGATATGTAAAGTAGTAGTGTGCACTGTACAATTATATATGTAAAGTAATGTAGTTAATATAATATAACGCGTATTCTTGTATGGTGCCGCAATAGAGAGTTCATTCATAGTCTACTTTGAATGCGCGTTGCAATGGTGCCAGTGTTTACAAGTAGCCGACACCTCGTTTCGGAAAAGTTATATGTGAAAGCTACGGATACTTTAAAACAAAATCTGTTAGATTCCAACGGTGCAATTAACATACACTTAGCGGTATGGTTATGACAAATAGCAAATTCGCATTTTTTTCCAAGGACCCCGACCAATCACTCAGGTTGTTGGTTTAACACAGGGGTGGGCAAACCGCATGCGGCCCGCAACACCGTTCTGTGCGGCCCGCGAGCGTCCAAAGAAACTTTTTAGAAATATTGATAAAATGCGTACTAAAAATCGAATTAATGCAGGGACTTGATTAACTATTTTCTAAATATATTTCACCATGATAATTCTAAGACAGTGGTTCTCAAACTGGTGGGCG
>ATSW01006941.1:0-14930 GCA_000444245.1 Botryllus schlosseri
TAGGCTTAAATTAGGTAACCTAACAATTTTATCAAGTAGCCAGCAGGATTTGAGAAAAAAAGGCATTTTTGAAGAGCCCTATTGTGCATGCCTCCTCTTTAAATAGCCTAGGCCAAGGTGAGTGTCTGACTCCAAAGACTGTTCCAAGTCGTTTTGACACCTTCCTATCTTGTCATTGTATCGCAATTTTGTGGTATATTGAACTGATAAAAATTGCTAATAAACCGAGCCAAACTGTGTTCTATTTGTTTGAATAAACATGTTGAGAGTAAAAAAATTGAGTATATCACCCAAGCGTATGAAAAAGTGAATTGAACTCGATAATGAACACTATGACTTGGACTCGGACTTGACCCTATGCTCGTTGACTTGACCTCGCACTTCATTTGGTAGTGAGTTGAAAATGACTTGACTAATTCAAATCAAACCCATAAAAGTACGATGGACTTGTGACTTTGTTACAACCCTGGGAAGGTATCGAAATGATTCAGAGTAGTCTTTGAAGATAACATTGAATTGTTTTGATCTGCCTTAGAAAATTCTATCCCTACCTACACCAACCATCTCTGGCAATTTAGTACATTTGTGTTGGATTTGAAAAATCTCAACGTTACTGACAATGTCTGTGATCTGACTAGGTCTCTGTCGAGATCCACATCTGCATCGAGCGTCCACGCGGCCTCGAATTCGGCGAAAGGATCTTACTATGCAACCAACAAGATCCGCGAAAGGTTTGGCTCGAAGGAGGCACAGCAATACCGGGAGATGCCAAGCATTCATGAGACTTCAAGGAGCGCGACACCGACTCCTACGATTATTTTACCTGATCGAGCAACTATCGGTACTTGCAAGATTTTAATGTGTTCGTTTGATTTCTTTGTTTGATTAATTTCTTCCAGGTTTTATCAGGTTGTATGACTCGCTAGATCAGTGGTTATCTACCTTTTTGTCTTCACCGACCCCTTTCGGATCCCCACAAGTTTTAGTTCAAATTTAGCTCAATTGTAGTGCAATCGTCATCTGTCTTGTGAAAGCGATAACTGAAGGCTTAGTGATAAAGAGCAATAAAATGAATTTTCTTGAAAATAAGATCATATATCCATGTAGAAATTGAGTTGACTACTATTACTTCAAAGTGGATTCTGCAATTGCATTTCTTGATTACGTGGTCGTGTCTCGAAAATCCTCGCCTTCGACAGGATATTAACGAGTGTCGAAAATCCATTTCCACAAATATAGGTGGTGGCGAATGTAATATATAATAACACGTAACGCTTTCGACGACACATTTGGGTATATGATCGCAACAAATGTGGCACTAAAATTGACAAACATTGATTTTTAATTAACATATAGCGTCATTCCTGGTCATTTCTATCNAGCAGCTTATCTTGAAGTTATTATGGTAAAATGGTTGTATATATCACAGGATAAAATGGAATTTTGTAAACATTTTGAAGTCACCGTGATTGACCTTACTCATCCAAATTTGTTTTCCACAATCCCCAACAAAATATATCTAAACAGGAAGCTGTTGGTGTCCGCATAGTCCATTGACAATTTAGCAATTAAAATGAGTCAACACAGTAGGATATTTCATCTTGGATTGCCATTTTGTTGATGTGAGCTCTGGATTTTTACTAGTNATAAAGCGAAACTGCCTCGGGATTATCCGAATTAAAAGAAATGCTGAAAATGCTTCGTGGACCCCGGTTGAGAACCACTGCGCTAGATGTTTTCAATCATAAAATTGAAACTGTTTTATTTTCACGTGTATTCCAACTGCAGTAGTGTTGATTCATTTNGTATAACTATGCTCTCCGTCTTTTATAGATTTGTATTTTATTAGCTTTGTGTGGGGATGATATATTGCTATACTCGGCGCTATATAAATGATTATTTTATTATTACTTCACAAAGTTATGAAGTCATGATATTATAGCATGACTTGACTTGAAATATTTTTAAATTACATGACTTGAGTCAAAATTTGCAGTGACTCAAAGGTAGTGACTTGATCACCACACTGGTCTTTATTACGTCATTCCGGTGAATGCATTGTCACATTTCTTTGGTCCTTCTGTGACATAGACGANCGTACAATCGACGACGATCCAATCGAAGACAACGAGACGTCCAACTATCATAACAATTTGGTCAAGCTCTTGGATACCGTCAAGGAAAGCGTGGACAAAGAAATGCAATTCAGAAAACAAGTAGCCGATGATAAAGCGGAAAAGAAACGTCGGCTGCGATCTCCTGTATACAAATGTGAGTCTTTATTTAAACATAGAAGGTACGGCTGTTGATATACAACGTTCTTTGGAATCCTCTACTAGTTGCTGACGATTACCCCTGACGAGTGTCAGCCGAAAATACTCAGGTTTATATCAATATGAATATAATTGTATGGATATTGACGTTTTGTACCTCCAACAC
The DNA here is from genome assembly GCA_000444245.1 of Botryllus schlosseri. Classification (NCBI taxonomy): domain Eukaryota; kingdom Metazoa; phylum Chordata; class Ascidiacea; order Stolidobranchia; family Styelidae; genus Botryllus; species Botryllus schlosseri. Next base: position 2,440 of record ATSW01006941.1, read on the forward strand.
ACTTCAAGTTCAATATCTTGTGTTTGTATCCTTCTGATATTAAATCCATATTCCAATCGAAGTTACAATATGGCAGTGAAGCATTTTCAGGGGGTTCGCGAAACCTCCACATTTGCCACATAGTTAATACCCTGATTTGTTTTTTTTTGTTTGTATTTTTGTAAATCATGAGACAGTTTCGCTTCATAACTGCTAAATCTTCAGAACTCACATACGCAGAATGGCCGGCAGTCTGAGATGAAATATTCTACTGGGCGAACTCATTCCAATTGCCAACAGCCTACTGATACAAACGCATTTCTGTTTAGGGATTATTTGTTGGGGTTTTGAAAAAAAACACTCGCAAAAATCCATTTCCTAATGTGATATACATAACTGCGATTTCGGNATATNTTACAGAGATGAGCTGCTNGATAGAAATGACTAGACTTGATGTTATATGTTCATAAAAAATCTGTTTCTCAATTTTGGTGCCGTATANTTNGCGATTTGCGATCATACCGAAAGGTATCTTCGGAAGGGTTACGCGTTATTGTTACATTCACCACCACCTTTATAGAAATGGATANTCAGCACTCGTTCATGTCAAATTGACNGCNCGGATTTAGAAATGCTGCTNCAGAAAAATAAAAAGCTTTCCAAATTCTCATAGATAGTAGGCCGCCNAGTTCAGTTGGTAATTTCAAGAAAGGTCATATTGTTGCTATTTATCACTAGCTAGGGTTACCATATTTTGTAAATGTGAAATAAGGACACTTTTTGAAAATTTTCAGACTTTTCAACCCTATCACTAGCCTCCAGTTCTATTTGCACAAGACCGATGACGGTTGCATTAAAACTTAAGGGTCCACGAGAGTATGCGACGGTCCAAAGGAGGTCTGTATTCAATTCTGTGGATATTGACGTGCTCTCTCTAGTGAACGTACAGNTNGAATTACATGCCATGTAGTCTACATTCAAAATAAAGATTCCAATGTAAAAGCTTTACAGGCTAAGTTAACTCAATGAAACAATTATCCCCATACCAGCGTTAACAACATATGGTATAACATATCACACCNGTCTNTTGTAGACATGCGGCAGGTAACAATACCTTTACTGTCCACTTGTAGGCTACTCCAAAACAAACATGGAACTAGAATTTTTTGAAATTCTANACCTGTTTACTTGACAGACTNTTCTCCATTGTNCGTTNTGGCTGTGTGACAATAGAGAACTAATCTCTTTTGTGNTCGTTGTTGATTCAACAGATTGGAAACATCGCATTTGTAGGAATACCAAATGTATCAATGGGTAGATTGAGGATAACTTGCTAACTNATNTCTNATTCTAAAGGATCTCGCATTACCAAATTGCTTGTGGATACATTAACCTGAGGACAGTTTTGNAATGGCACAATAGGTTGAATTGAGANATTCATTCATACACATGAGNTGGGTTGATGAAATCATTTAGTACTGATCGTAAGTGCTATATGATGAGTAAATGGTCCGGCACAATCTGCATGGACTTATAGTCATGGAGTGGTTATGGAATTGATATTTATCATCATCATCATTGNTTTATTAACAATTTTATCAGTTCCATACACCACAAAAATGCGANACAATGAAGAATTTCCAAGTTTTTACGAATATTNTANTTCTTATCCCATTNGGAAGAGATGAAAANAGGTGAGTTCTCCAANTCTATNCTGNGATATTCCAATGACTAAATAATTNATGGTTAGTNACCCCAGCTATNNNTGCACGGGGGCNGNAGACTGACATCTTGGTCAGAAACCACTNAGTCATGAATACTCCNCTNTNANAGNACNGCAAGAATTGAATAACATTTTNTATTTCAGGGGCACTGTCNCCTTATCCAAAGACACCAAAAGGCGTGCTGACTGTAACGATACCCGCGATGGACGCTAAACCACCAGACTTACCCCGCCAACCCAGCGNGGTTGCTAGAAAGACTGTCATCAGACCGCACACAGCAGGACCAAGAATGAAGAACGCTGGGTAAGTACCAGACACGAGTATGTAAAGGTGGCGGCGGGTTTGTAACCAAGTCACAAGGTTCAGAGTCACAAGTCACTTTTACTTTAATAGTTTTGACTCGAGTCAAGTCGAGACACATACAATTCACCACCGAGTCAAGTCCGAGACCAAGTCATTGAGTAGCGGGTCAAGTCGAGTCAGAGTATTGACTGTTCAGTTTCGAGTTAAAGTCTAATTAAACTTACTTTTTACAACCCTGCTTGGTGATATCCAATGCTTTGTATCCATAATATACTAATTTTCCTCACTTTTAACAGTTTCAGCCCGTGTTTCTACCAAATTACAATGGAATATTGGTCGTGCCAGTCCGAGTGTCGAGTAATATCACTTGATACGAGTCATGCACAATGACGCAGGTACAAGTCGAGTCAATCCACTAATCGACTCAAGTTGAGCCAAAGCATTTTCCGTAATTTGAGAATATGACTCGAGTCGCCAAATAATCGCGACTCAAGTCATTACAACCCTGACAAGTCGAGTCATTACACAAATTGACTCTAGCCATTACAACCTCGATTCTAGGCCTGGTTTTGCCTAAAAAAGTGAAAACTGTGCAGTTGAAGTGAGAGTGCTATAAAATCACAACCGCTGGAGTTGGTATTACTCCAAAAAATCAATACTTTGATTATAGTACATTCCAACAAAAATCAAATTCCCTTCGTCACACTTCACAGGAGAAGAGATTCCTTCCGATCAGCCAGTCCGGTTCCGGCCAATAATGCAGCAAAGCCGGAGAAACCCGCCCCGAAACGACGTCCCAAGAGCTCCCCTCCTAAGCTGCGCCTGAACGAAGCCACGTTCAGCAGCGATCGACGAGAGAAAACCATGACCAAACTGAGAGAACAGTTTCAAGAAGTGGCCGACATGAAAGCTCTGCGTCTGCATCAGAGTCTTTCGGAGCTGCACCGCAGCAGAACGGACCGAATTGAGAAAAAGTTTGAAGCGTTCGACGTGTGTCAGCTGAGCATCGATAGGGATTTGAGAACGATGAGGTCGGCGATTCAAAACGAAGGCGCGCTGCCTAGAGCTGATGGGGGGTATTCGGTCGGGTCCGCGGCTGCGGAATCAGAATGGTGAGTGATTTGAAATGCCATACCAGTTGCTCACGATGACTCCTGGCGAGTGTCAGCCGAAAATATTCGGGTTCATTTCAATGTGAATATACTATTCAATTGTATATTGAAGTTATGTACCTCCAAGAAGGTCTTATCTCATCCGGTACTGAAATTATACGCTCCTTGCTAACAACGGTTAATTCATCAACAAAAATTATCGTTTCAATGGTATTTTCCGCTATGGAAGCCTTGAAATCTCAATTGCTCATATGGCAACATACGAAACATCAGGGTTGTAATGACTCGAGTCCGACTCAAGTCACGATATTCTAATGACTCGACTTGACTCGAGTCATTTTCTCAAAATACGGAAATGACTCGACTTGGCTCGAGTCAATCTGTGTATTGACTCGACTTGGACTCGAGTCATTGCGCGTGACTCGAACCAAGTCATATGACTCGAGACTCAAACGGGAAAGACCGACATTTCATTGTAAATTCGAAGAATAGTAAAGAAACCACCTTATTGGAATTTCGTCTATTGGTACTGGTACTTGAAAATGCGACCAGAAACTGCTAAATTTGCGAAAATTATAATATGAATGCGAACCATTCGATATCGCCAAACAGAGTTATAAAATTGGGTTTAACAAGACCTTAACTGAAGACTGAGCAGTCGACACAATGACTTGGACTCGGACTCGAGTGATAACACCATGACTCGGACTCAAACCTCTGCTCGATGACTTAGACTCGGACTTGACTCGATAGTGGATTGAAAATGACTCGACTTGACTCGAGTTAAAACTATATAATTGAGATTGACTTGTGACTCGGAGCCTTGCGACTTGGTTACAACCCTGCGAAACACGTAGTACAAGGCAACGCACGTTAGTGGAAATTACGTATCTGTGAAGTCATGAAAACCTACAGCATTGTCACGGAGTGCAATGATATTGGGGTGATCAAAAAATACTGAATTATACCAAATAGATACCAAAAAATACCATATTATGTTCAATGTGATGTTAAACTGGCGTTATATTCTTTGCAGTCGCATAAAAGGTACGTTTTGTAGCAGAATCCTCAGAAAAATCAAATTTTGTGATATAACCAGCTAACAAAAATATTTTAATCCCACCACTGCTTCCAACTCTTCCGTAATCATCCGTTTTTTCCGTGTAGGTTTACAAAGATACTGAAAATGACATCCCTCCAAGAAGCTACAGACAAACCATGCAAAACGGTGTTAGAACACCTCAAAAAGTCAGCCGCTAAATTCATGGGCTGGCAAGAAGACGGCAGAGGCTGCAAGAGGAGAAAGCCTGTCAACATCATGGACCATCAGATAACGTTGGAATCGTTTGCGGCAGTGCTGCGGCAGTTGCGTAATTTCGAAATGTTCGCGCCCGATGTGAGCGCGGCCATCGAATTCATGAAAAACGAAATCGTAAAAGTGCCGAACGAGCAGTTTGAAGATATTGTGAAAAAAATTACGAGTCAGTCGTGATGATATGCAAACGTTGAACTACTGCACAAACTACTGGATTTTCAAAATCTGCAACTAGAACTAGAACTTCTCACTTTTCAAAATCCGCAGCTAGTGCTAGAACTGGAACTACTCAAAAAAACAGTTGTTATTTGACCGCAAACCAACTAGACTGGTAGTTTGTACAAGTCTGGTTATACCTTATAAACACTATGTCAACAGATTCACTCCATCCATAACATTTCGTCCACGCTTTTCTCACGGTACAGATCATCGACCCTTTTTGGTTTGGTGATCCCTTAAAGTTGCTGACTATCATCCGTGACAAGTGTCAGCCGAAAATATTCGGGTTTATTTCAATATGAATATATTATTCAACTGTATATCGAATTTCTGTACCTCCAAGAAGCTCTTTGAACCCTCAAAGTTCAATTCAAAAGTGTTGCTGACCATGAGTGGCTTTAATTTTCAATATGTCATAATATGAATATCCACAATTCCACTCAGCAAAAAAAAACATTTAGGATAGGGACTAAATCTGGCAGAATTGTACAAAATCCAGAGATTAGGGATTCATGGAAATCTTCTGATCAATAGAATTGGCCATAAACATAGGGTACTTGACTCATTGGCCTCGACCCTGTAAAGCTAATCCGCGGACCCCCATTTAAGAACCCGTTTAGTGAAACAAGTTTGTGATATCCTTTCGTACTCATGTACCCCATTCACATTTTGTGCACACAGGCCCAAAAGCACTGTTGTAGCCAGATTCAATATTGTAACCCTGTCTCTTAAACCTTATCTCGCAGTTGGAATTGGATAACTTCTGGCTATCGCTTTCTATTCAGCAGGTTGTATATATGATCGTAACAACTATTGTTTCAACTTTGAAATATTTTGTAAATATACCTAGTATTTTTGTACCCTACTATACAAGGAAACCTTCTCTTATTAATTCATATTCTTTTTTATGTAATGTGTATTTTTGTAGTTCAACTTACTTACCTTCAAGCTGGATTTTACCTAAATCATGTATATAAATTAGCACGTTCTAATAGTACCATGCAACAGCTACTTTTTCTCCTTAGAACATGCATTACGTACATTATTACCTAGTATTGATTGATGCTTTTTGTTTTACCAATACCCATAAATTATAGTTGTGTATAATGATTTTTATTAGAATAGATTCGTTAATTTGTTACAATGAAATGTTATATTTACTAGCTTATTGCATTATTGATTTGTGGTTCGTTTGCCTACTATGATTTTTTTTTAGTTCTATCAATGATAGTTTCAATTTTGAAGCTGAAAATGAATTACCTGAACTGCGTCAAAAATACTTGATGTAATCGTATATTTTGCCAAAATTACAATTTCGAGATTGCTTGTCGATTCAATATATGGATACAGAGAACCGAATTCAATGTATCTTGACCGAATACAGATATTGAAATATGAGTTTACACTATATTCCTACAAAGAGACATATTCTTTTAGACGGAAATGAACTTCTAGTGCTATATCCAGGGTTGTAACCAAGTCACAAGTCAATCTCACCACCATAGTTTTGACTCGAGTCAAGTTGAGTCATTTTCAATTCACAACAGAGTCGAGTCCAAGTCAGGGTCTAGTTCGAGTCCAAATCATCGAGTCCAGATCATGTTCAACCGACTTTTTTAAAAGTGCCTGGCTACTATCGAATGCCTCGCAACCATAATAGTAATTTTCCTCATTCGTAAAGAGTTTCTAACCATATTTTTCAGGTACCAGTACTGACAAATGAAATACCAATTAAGTGATAACTTCAAGATTCTTTGAAGTTACAATGAAATGCCTGTCTCGAGTCATTTGACTTCGTCAAATCGAGTCATTACAACCCTGGCAGAAACCCTAAAATAAGTACTCATCCCTGATATTGCATATCCACATATTACTGTATTTCATGTGAATAACGAAAATCAGCGTACACAGCTAACTAGTGAATACTTGAAATGACATATGTTGAAATGAGACAATGTCTAGCAATACAAATTAAAACTACACGTCGGTATGACAGCAATAAAATTTCGCCAAGACACGTTCCATGTAAAGTGCAAAAGGTAGGTTAGAATCAGAAATAGGAACATTTACAGTGTAAAAGGGTAGGATTTCAAATAAAATTCCCGAATTTGTTTGTCACAAAAATCACTGCCAATGTACATCTAAGAATATAACATATTGAATTGAACAAGAACAAAAAAAATCTTTTCAATGAGTTATTTTAAAGTTTGAATAGTTGCGAATTACTCATCAGTACCGGAAGCATCAAATAATTGTAACGTAATAAACGCATTGGTATTTTGTTCTGATATGTAGACAGTGGCCACGCACGAAATCAATTCAAACACAGAGTCAATATGAATATATATGTTGCTTAATTCCGACAGCTCTAATATTGCATGTAATGAAATCGGTCAATACCGTTCTTGCCAGCGAAACCAATTCCCTTTACTAACAGCTATATTCACAGTTCACGTTTTAGCGTAGCCCTGGCTACCACAACGTATGGCAATCTTCAATTTCTGGTCCAGACACTCGTAGGATGGATAATCCGGTATCTTTAACATGTTAATGCTGAAAAATAATGGGACTATTAACATCGAAATTCTGAATTACAGTCGACATTCGAGCAATCCATGAAATTTAGCTGTGAGCCTGACAGGGTTGTAGTGACTTGAGTCATGACGCAACTCGAGTCACAAATTTTTGGTGACTCGACTTGACTCGAGTCATTTTTTCAAATGGGTAAAATGACTCGACTTGGATTCCAGTTATTGCGCAGACTCGAGACTAGGACGGCCAAGACGGACATTTCATTGTCACTTCCAAGAATAGTAAAGTTACCACATTGCTGGTATTTCGTCTATCAGGCCTGATACTTTGAAAAGAGGCCCAGAGACTGTTAAGACTGAGGATAATTACAATATTATGACTATGGCGACTTTTTTGACGTGTCAAAAAAAGTCAAAATTAGTTCAAAATTGTAACGTTAGGTCAAAAATTGTCAAACTCGTTTACAAAGTTGAAACTTTTTTGCAACCTGCATTTCGTTTGTATCGTAGATTTTGCACTGTCGGTGAACTTATCATTTGACATTTTACAGCTTGTAGCCTACTTTATAGGCCTACCGTTGTAGACGGCCCATTGTCTGCTCATTGTGAATCATAAAAATTCAAATGAAACAAATAGGTTGACATGGTGTTATGCTCAACGTACCGCAATATCCCAACTGAAGAAAGACTGTGTGGGCATTGCGTGATTCTTATATCAAGACGCGCATGATGAAAAATTGTGATGTAGACACCATTGTCAGAATGAAGCAACACGGTGTGTCACCGGCAGTGTACGCACAACTTCAGTGCTGTCAGCCAACAACTGCTGCTGCTGAACGTTCTTTCTCCATTCTTGGCGAGCTACTTAGTAAGGACATACACTTTCTACACGAGAATGTATAGGGCAGTATCTTTGGTTGTACTACAAATTTTTTTAATTATTTGTACCATAATGCGTACTACTGGAATTCTTAATAGGGAATTTCGTTGAAATAAAGTTTTTTTCAGGCCAAACTACATCGTAAGGACAGACAGTTCCAACCAGAAATGAAGATAAGTAGTACAATTCTAACATTATGTGCGAAAACACCTAATTTGCGTACGTTAGGTAAAATTTGGTCAAAATTAAGATTTTTCAAGGTCAAAAATGTCAAAATCTTTCGTTTTTAGGTAAAAATATCGCCCTAATTATGACTGTAAGCCATTTTATATCACTCGAGCAGAGTTGAAAAAAGGGGGTTGAACCGGAGAGAACTGAAAACTGAACAGTGAACATAATGACTTGGACTCGGACTCGAGACTCAATGTAAATGCATTTCAAAATGCATGGTATCAGCATCAGTTTGTTAACAATTCCATCATTTTAAAACACCACCAGACTGCGGCACAATGAAAAGATAGGGAGGTGTCAAAACGACTTGCAGTAGTCTTTGAAATCAGACACCCACCAGGCCCTAGGCGATGTAATAACAGGCACGTGCACTAGAAGGTACAAGGGAAAAAGCACACCGTCAACATACCAGGTACTAGCAGTTGGTAATTCATCGTCATCACGGTAAGGAAGATAGGTTATCACAAAATTTGCTTTGCCCCCGACGGTGTGTAACTGAGAGAATCCGCGATGCGGAACACGCGAACATCCGGTCGAGAATTGCAGCAACAAAATCTTGTCGCCGTTGCTCATGCCTTGCACACTTTGCCAGAACCACTTGATCACCTGCAAAGCAAGAGAGAGTTAGATTACTAGATAATTCTAGTTGTGTAATTAGGCTGATTAGAGCGAAATTTGGTAATTCTCATTCTAATCTAATTTGGAATGAAACGTGTAGCTATAATTCTAATTCTAATCAAGCTTGAAAAAGGCATGAATTTTTAGTTGTCAGCTCAAATCAGCAATGGAGTCAACGCTCATAAAAATCTGCCAACATACCGTAATTTTCCATGTATAATGCGCAAAATTTAACCGATTTTTTGCCCTAAAATAGGGGGGTGCGTATTATACATGGGTACAGCAAGCCTTGAAAAAAAATCCCTCGATCAAAAACTTGAAATCAAACCTTTCTTCATGTTTGTTTAAATCGCGCATCACCTCTAGCCATTGCGCCCGGTAATTCGTATTATAGAGTGTAACGCGCTGCCAAATAGAGAATTGTGTTGCCAATTAACGAAAAGCGTGTCTGCAAAGCACGCGATCTCTTGCTGAGTTGGTTTGCCGTTTGTACGCGAGCGAAATTAGGTCGCTGATTGCTACAAGCGTGCGCGGCAAACCTTGCTGATTCATCGCGTCAACGACAGGCCTTAACAATCGCACACAAATTACACTAGAGGCCATGTGCGCAAGATATAATCGCTTGCGTAATCAGTCGCATCTCCAACAGGACTGGTGCGCCCGACATAACCGTTGACCTGAGCAATCGCATCTGCAATTGGAATAGGCCACGTGCGCAAGATGTCGTGTGTGAACTATCGCGTCGCCGACCTCAAAGGCTTTGGTTACTATCTACTCTTGTTTAGAGACAATGCCAGTAATTGTATTATGATTAGCGATTATTATGTCACGATTGTTCGACAGTGCCATCGCAAAACAAAATAACATCGAATACTAAACCGCACCTATTCATGTACTCATGTACTGCGAATGCAGGTGCGTACTATACATGGGTACAGGCTTTTTCCCAGAATATACACGCCATTTTAAGGGTGCGTATTATACACGGGGGCGCACTGTATTCGGAAAATTACGGTAACTTGCGCCAACAGAATGAGTTTCTGTGCATCTACATTTATCCTCTATCATGCGAATTTCATGCACGAGACATCATATTTCGCGATACGGTTGTTGTTCCTTTCCATTCTCTACTAGTTGCTGACGATGACCAGGGTTGTAACCGAGTCACGAGGTTCCGAGTCACAAGTCAATTTCCCTTTTACAGTTTTGACTCGAGTCAAGTCGAGTCGTTTTCAATTCACCACCGAGTCAAGTACGAGTCCAAGTCAGCGAGCAGAGGTTCGAGTCCGAGTCATGTTATTATGACTCCAGTCCGAGTCCAAATCATTGTGTTGAATGCTCAGTTTCCAGTTAAATTCTTGCGAAATCGACTTTTTATAACTCTGGTGGTATCGAATGATTCGCATTGATTTTCCTCACTTTTAGCAGTTTCTGGTCGCAATTTCAAGTACCAGTACCGATAGACGAAGTCCCAATAGCGTGGTTACTTTACTATTCTTCAAAATTACAATAAAATGCCGGTCTTGGCTGTCCGAGTCTCGAGTCATGTGCAATGACTCAAGTCCAAGTCCAAGTCTTCTGTATTTTGAGAAAATGACTCGAGTCAAGTCGAGTCATCAAAAAATCATGACTCGAGTCATTACAACCCAGACGATTACCCCTGACGAGTGTCCGTTGAAATGATTTGCGTTTATCTCAATACGAATATACTATTCAATTGTATATGGGAGGGAAATACCTGGCTGTCCTCCGTGTAACCTCCCGAATACTTGGTGTGCGATCTCCAGTCATCGGCGTCGATCTCTGACAAGCCAGACAGGAGCAATTCCAGTTCCTTCTCGGTAAAGATCTGAATGAGAGACTCTGCAAAAAATTCCCGAGACATAAGCATGGGTATTTTATCAGTTTCTGGCTGCGCGCTTACGCGGTATAAAAGCGTTGAAGCCTTGTCGAAAGGCGTCGATCTGCGGCTGAATGGCTCGGGTCATTCTGAGTTCCGTCACAAGCTGGACATATTCCGCTTTATTCTCCTGAGAATAAGACTTTGCGTCAGGATAAAAGCACAGGGTTGTAATTACTCGAGTCATGACTCAACTCGAGTCACAATTTTTTTGGTGACTCGGCTTGACTCGAGTCATTTTTTCGAGTGCGTAAAATGACTCGACTCGAAAAAAATTTTGTATTGACTCGAACTGTTATCGAGTCATTGTGCATGACTCGAACCAAGTCATATGACTCGAGACTGGGACGGCCCAGACAGACATATCATTGTAACTTCCTAGAATAGTAAAGTCACCACATGATTGGTATTTCGTTGCAGTCCTGATACTTGGGAAATAGGACCAGAAACGGTTAGGACTGAGGAAAATTACGATAACATGAATGTAAGCCATTCTATATCACTCTGGCAGAGTTGAAAAAAGTGGGTTAAACTCAAAACTGAGCAGCGAACACAATGACTTAGACTCGGACTTGACTCGATTGTGAATTGAAAATGACTCGGTTTGACTCGAGTCAAAACTATAAAAGTGAGATTGACTCTTGACTCGACTAACACGACTCAATTAGCGTCTTCCGGAACATGCAAAAACTGTTTCGAGCAGTAAATAAATGGTTTCAAAAGGTAGTCACTAAACCTATATGTAAATTATAAGTAGGGCGATTATTTTTTTACCTGAAAACGGACGATTTTTCACACGAAAAGAAAAATTTTGACAAAATATGTGGCAATAATCCTGATTTAATCTCATTCAGAATAACTGCGATGCTAGGCCCGTCACACTTTGTCATTATTGCTACAATTTTACCCGCGAGATCTGATAACAAAATATCTCATGCAGTAAGAGAGTACTTTGGATTAGAAGAAAGTTGAACAAGTAACGAAATTGCAATAATGCACTCCTGGTAAACAGATAAGAAATCGATCACTGACCATCGTAAACAAAACTGTCAACAACATTATCACCTCATTAACCAGCATATCTGAGCCTCCGGGTTTCAATTCAATTTCCTGCATCGATCCAAACACGTCGGTTTCCACAGTAAAAGTCAGATCCAGGCCTACGATACAAAATAGTGTGTGACAACATGATGAACACTGGCTTGTCGCTAATCATCACAAGTAAAGCAACAAAACAAAGTAGCAAAGTTGATGCAACAAAACTAAGTTGCCCGGCAATAACCTTCATCCATCTCAATTGACCCCGATCTGTCTTCGACATTTGTTGATAGGAATAAGAATGGAAACTAGCTTATTATATTTAGACCAAGGCTCATGTTTTGCAGCCCCTAACCTGATTACAGATTTTGGAAGAATGCTTCGCAAAGCATTTTTAAGTGCTGAAATTTATTTCAGTTAAAACGAGCTATTCTTATGTGCCCAACATCACTATTCCTCACTAGCTGATACGGTTTAGGCGGTGGTAATAGCATTCCACTGAGAAAGAACTAGCTGATATGAATGAGCAATTGGGTAACGGCCCAAACACTGTCAAGACCGAGACGCTTTAGTCGCTGAAAACCGTTGTCAGGCATCGTGTGCATCTCATATTCCAGAATACAATGACAGTGATGACCATG
>ATSW01006943.1:0-10248 GCA_000444245.1 Botryllus schlosseri
GAACAGTTATATCCTATCTATAGGAAGCTGCCGAAACGACTCAGAGTAGTCTTTTATATCATAGAAACCCCCTTGGCCTGTGAATAAGAGCCATGCACAATGCACATTGCACAGCTGTACAGTACACTGTACACCAGTGGTTCCCAACGTGGGCGATTTGGCGGTCTACGGGGCGAAAATAACGAAAGGGGCGATAGAAGGGCGAAAACGGATGAAGGGGCGATAGGGGGCGAAAACAGCAAAGGGGGCGATGGTGCGTTAAAACGGCTATATTGGAGTCGGGAACGTAACTATCGCACCCCAAACCCCCCGATTGGGGGTGGGGGACCCGAACTCGAAGGGGGCCTAAGATTATTTCGTGAATTAACATAAATTATAGAGTAATTTTTTAGATATTCATGCAACACTTTTCAAAAATTGTTCGCGCTGGGCGCGATTTAATATTTTCATGTATCTTGATTTTGGAGTAGCCTACCCGTCACCCAACAAAATACGCATGATTTATGGAAATGGGAGACTTCGGCGTCGGCCATTACTGCGCCACGAGGCACCAAGACATATGAAGTTAGAGGCCATGTAACATGCGTCTCCGAGAAGTGTGCCAGAATGATCAGCAGCGAGAAGACCTTGGCCGACATTGTATGTAACGACATAAAGCCCACTGGCTGAGGGCGGGTCTGGGGTTTGGTTTATCACCCTATGGGCCAAAGACCAACGTTTTTTTGGGGGGGCTGACGAAGTGATGTTTTCCGGTTCCCAATATTTGGGGGGCGATGATCGGTGTGGAGCTTCAAAAGGGCGCGATGAGTCGAAAAAGGTTGGGAACCAGTGGTGTACAGTACACAGAATGAAAAGTAGCCTACCACCAGATAGCATAAAAAGGACAAGCGATGAAAAGGAGATTGCAAACGTCGGTAGGCGAAGAGATATGCCAGAGCGTGGTCCCGTATTCTAGAGAGCAATGCTGGTCAACCTTTTTTTTTGTATGGTGAACCCTACACCCTACAATTGCTGTGGCGAATGCATGCACCCTCTGGCCTGCATACTTACAATCGTTTCGCCCTATGCTGAAAACAAATGCTTTTGTGTGATAATTTTGTCATGCACCCTTCTATACCACTTCGTACTGGTGCACCGCATGCATATTTTGGTGCATCACGCACACGAGTTCAAGAGCACTGACTGCCTACCGTTACGAGCTTGATCAAAAACGCGGTAAAACATTTTGTGAGTAATTATGTCACAAATAGTCATCTGCAAAGTCAGCATATATGAACGTCCTAATGAATTCTGGTCCTTCATGAGCCGACTAGTAATCAAATCTTTACACGACGCTAAATTGTAAAGCCATCTTGCGGGCCACAAACTTTCGAAACTTGACCTTTCTTCGCCGGCTGCCAAGTATTCCTGTACGGGCCGCACCTTCCACACTTCCAATGTAAGCACCAATCCAAATCGACCGTCCTGACCTTATTCTATAACTCAATGCTAACCTTTCTTTACATCTACTATAGTCATCCTTTAACATGTTCTATAAACCAAGGTAAGAATAGATACGGGTATATAGCCCAACTGGTATCTTAATACAGCTAAATACTTCAATTTTCGAACCTCGAGTCTGCAGTATCATTGACATGACACTCACAGCGTGAAAACCTTTATTATAAAACATCAATAGGATTAAGTGCGAACATGCACAGCTGAATAAAACGGTATATAAACCCCCGAATCCGACGAGACACCGCTCGCGGAAGCAACGCGACGCAACAAAAAGAAACGGAAAGCTAATTCACGACTTGGCCGTGACTCCCGCAATCATCTTGGCGATCTTCTCTTGGTTCCTGATGACGTTACATTTGCTAGCTGCTATCATGTCAGTGTGTGCGGCTATGCTGCGGTCCAATTCGTCTAACTGCGCTTGGAGAGGCTTGATTGTGTCTACTGTGATGCTGGAAATTGACAAAAAAGGGTCGGTGTCAACCAGGCGGGTACCAAGTAGAGAATAACTTGAGGGTCAACGCAGAATGTATCAAAATGGAACTTTATCAGAAGGAGGCGCTAAGCGCAGCCAAAACAAAACGCTTAGTTCGTGTGACATCACAAATGTAATACCGCCGTGTGTCGAAATAACGATTATATTGACGGAGCAAAAGAGTCGTTTGCCTCTGGTAAAACCCAACCGACTCCAGGTCCAGGGTGCTAGAGACATCGTAGCGGTGCGTTCCGCAGCTACGACACCAACGGGTTGCGAGTTTGAGTCCAACCTCAGTCGACCCCAGAATTCCTACCTAAGCGCAGGAGGTTTCCGTAGGCTACTCCTTGCCATTTGATCCGCGTAAGCGGTGTCTTAAAATAGCCTAGAAGTGGGCCATTCTGCAAGTCGGCAGACAAGGAATCATAATAATGAATATCGGCCTGGTGTAAAATGACCAATGTTATCGAAACACCATGAATAAAAAAAACAGCAATTTAATCAATTTTCAATCCAGTATCCCATTTTGTTTTACTTCTTCAATTTGGAAATATTCTTCCCGCTATTTACTGTCACGATAATTTTGCTTTTGTCTTTCAAGAAAAATGACAGAGCATTTAGAGAACGCAGTCCTGTGTAACTTTACTCGAAAATACGAAATCAAAAATTATTGTGAAAGTAAATAGCAGGAAGAAAATTTCCGAATTCAGGTTGCATATTGATCATTTCAGTTCAGGCTTCCTTAGTGTTGGGCCACCTCCAATTGCAACCTGGGTCCTAGTGGCCATTGCACAAATGTAATGCAGAGAGGGCATCCCCTATGCCTTTCATAACTGAACCATGTAATTTGATGTAAGAGATCTAACTTGCTGAGGATGAAGGGGGCCCACGACTCATATATTAAAGGAGGCCTGACATAATGTTGTTACGGCCCCGCCTAGGACCATAAGTGCCGAACAACACCCGATTATTGATGCAAAATTTTGCTCGTTTTGAAGCGATAACTCATACCTGTCTTCCTTCTGCAACTTCGCGAGGTGCTCCTTGTTTTCTTTCTTCCACTGGATCAGTTCGTTCTGCATCGAGTCCATGTCTTCCTGTACGCGAAAAATCAAGTTTGACATTTTTTCGACATGCACATTCATTCCTTATACCAGCGCTGCACAAAGCGGATTTAAGCGCATTCCTTTACCACCACAAACCAGATGTGGTCAGTACCGAATTTCTTTTTCAGAGTACTCAATTATATTTTGCCTACTTGGTTACTTTTGGACTACCGTACTTCCGCCTCTTACTTATCAGTTTTGTAGGCAAAACTTCTTACGTTCTACAATTTGGATTTTGAAAAGTGGAAAACATTTTTATGTTAAGTTTGCATTAGTTTTACGAGTGAAATTATCATGCATCACGATAACAGAATATACTTTCCGAGATTGTATATATTCGTACAGTAATTTCGTCATCTTGCTTTTGTCGCGAAGATACATCTCATCAGCGCAATTCTGACGTCACAACGGAATCACGTATATATATTCGTCTACACAAAACACTAACTTTATAGTGTTAATGTATTCACTAAAAGCTTTTCGGCTGACTCTCATCAGTAGCGAAATATTCGGTCTTTTAGAATACTTCATGCCGATTGTCCCGCAAAAAAGAAAGCCACACTCAATACGCACGATACCTGGATATAATCTATAATCTTTCCGAGAGGAACAGCGCTACGGCATAGCTTTTGTACCGACGCCCGTAACTTCTCAATGTCTCGCATCACAATCTCCCTTTCTTTGCGACGCTGGGCTTCGTTGACGGGAGTTCGTTCCTGCGCAAAAACATCAGATTGTTGAGAAACATGCAGTGGGCGTCAGTCGACTGAGATTTAGAGATAAACACGAAGCATTTTACTATTTCCGTTCTTTTTTTCCGTGTCGCCTCGGCTCCCTTTGACGCCGATGATTCCAGTTCTTTTTTAGTTTCTAGAATCTTCCGGACAAGGCCACCGTGTTCTTCATCTTCAACTTCACCGTCCGCGTCGTTATTTCCCATTGGAGATAGCTGAGATGATATAAATTCGCCATTCAAACTTCATGTCGTTGTAATGCAGGGTTCGCTAACTCAAAACGGGTCGCGGGCCAGTTTTGAAATGTCGTGGGGCCGTTGGCAGGAATCATGCAATATCGAGACAAAACAGGCCACACAATTCAACAACCACATTTTTCTCAAAACTTCACGTCAGTACGACGCTGTGATCTCTAACATGGGCGTAACATAGTTACCATAAAAAAAATAATAGTTTACTACAGAAATACAAATACAACAAAAATATCATGATCATTACATTAATTTTCTTTAAACTATAGCGACGCACAGTACCTGACAACAATTTTCAGCGACTAAGAAATTGATATTGGGGCTAGCGAAACACGTTACTATCTGAAAGAATATCTCCTCGTAAAGATTGATCCTGTGTGGAAGACCTAAGCCGCCTTCTAAGCGTCTCGGTCCTGGCAGTGTCTGGGCCATTGCACGTCCAGGAAATATGCCCATTCATATCAGCTGATTATCCCTAGATGCAATGCCATTGCCATCACAGCTGGTGAGGAATAGTGATATTGTCACAGGAGAATAGCAAATTTAAAAAAAAAAACAATAATATTTTGAAACTGAAATAATTTTTAGCATTACAAAATTGTTTACTTAACGGTCTTCCGAAATATCAAATCAGATCGCTCGTTCAAATGACAAAATCACGTGTTTTTTTTTGAGTGACATATTTAACTGCGCCGGTTTCATCATTCGACTGACAAATCCTTCTGGTGACACGTTTAAAAGTGCCGTTTTAATCATTGATTGACAAATCATTTGAGTATCAGAATTGTGATTTTTCGAGTGTCACATTTGAGAGTGCTGTTTCAACCATTCAGTGACACATCATTATAGTGACAGAGTTGTGAATTTTTAGAGTGACATACATGTAAGTGCCTTCTTGATCTTTAAGCAACGCAATTATAATTTTTCTAATGACACACTGCGAGGAAACACACCTTTTCCAAGTCGGGCGGCTCCACGTCATTCTCTTCCTGCACCAAAAACTGTTCATCCTCGTCGCTAGATGACATTTCGCCCGTTTGACGACCGCGGTCCACTATCAAAGGGGCGGTCCTGTTTCGACCGGCGCTCTCCATTCTGACGCCCGGGACGACGAAATATTGGGCGAAGTGAAAGAAATTTTCGAAAAAAGCGGCAAACGATAAAATCCTTACCTGGCTATTTCTTCTTCGGCCGGGTCAGGACGCTGACGGACTCTCGGGGCAGCGGGGCGAGCGCTTGGTGGTCTGGCAGGTCTGGATGAACTAAAAGATGGGAGATGGGATATGGTACTTGTCTTTCCACCATTATCTAGTATGGTGACCCGGAGACGAATATATTTTATCTGCTTGCGCACATTATAGAAAATACTACCAGTTTTTACATGGACACCAATGACAATACCATTTCTAGTTACCATGGTTAGGAGTGTGGCTTCCCATAAAATAACCTCAGACCTCAGACCAAAAATACATAGGCAGCACTAAATTGGTTGCAATTTGCTCACTTTTCCCGTCTGCTGGGCTGCTGCACCTCTGATTCTTCTCCTAAAGAGGAAAAAAAACATTAAAAGGTATTACACAATGTTTTCAAAATACAGGCTACTGGGCAAGTACTAGCAGTCGACGAATGGGCCGAATCAGAGTATTGCGCAACAGCAGATGGAGTGCGATTAGGAATCCGCAAAATGGAAATTATAAATTGAGATAAAAACACACGCCACATTGGCAAGATGAAATCGGTGATCGAAATTTTGCTGTCACAATAATCCGTTCCACAGGAATCCTGGACTTTTTCTAAGACTAAAGCATCGTTCTCAGTTTCATCACGGATTAGAATCTGCTGACTTTATATGAGGTTGGAACAAAATGACATAAATTGCTAAATGATAAACAGAGACATTCGATACGTAGATTAGGAAGCAGGAAATGTGAGCGACAGCACTTACTAGAGCTCCTATCGGCCGGTCTACGACGATGGCCTTTGGCGGAAGCCGGCCTCTGCGGTCTTCCGCTACCGCTAGGCCTTTCGCTAGGCTCCTCATCAGCATTTCTACGACCCTGAGATGAAGGCAAATTAGAGTCGGTTTTATAAAAATCCCTGTGGAAGTTTGGAAAAGAGTTTCACATGAGCGATTTTCAATGACTGCATTTCAAAATCAGGTAATGTTTTTTTCTTTTTCAGATTTTATAATTCTAATGATACGAGGCCTGCCATTGAAAGCGCCGCAGTGGCGGTGTAGATTGAAGCATGACGGTGTTGTAATCACTAAGAACTGGGGTTTATAGGAAAGTGACAATACTTTAGGCTGCTGTTTCTACTCAGCACACTATCTATGTGCTGGTTCGCTTGGTTTCAGAAACCTGTTTGCGTTTTCGGGATTTATCGGGGTCTGATTCGCGATAAAGCTATAAAATCTAGAGCAGCATTCACACTCACCTCTTGATCATCCTCCTTTCCTCGGGAGTCTGCGCTGTCGGGCTTTTCATGCTGGTCTTCCTCTTTCTTTTTCCTCTACGAATATCCGATACACAAATATTAGCAATAGGACGAGTGGTTAGGATTTGGCGAAATTTTTCTTAAGATGCAGATTGTCCCATCGTCACAACGGATTAGTGACAGGAGAAATCCAGAAATTTACAAATCCAAATCTGTTGTTGATATTTGGATTTGCTTTATCGCTGGCGAGTGACATGCAGGTACATGATACATACAAAGTATAGAGATCCGACATCAAGGCGATAGAAGTGACATAAGTCAGCATGCGAGCCCCACCTTTTGGCGATCGTGAACAATAAAACAGAAAAAGCATAAATTTCATGCAGTTAATGCTGAAATATGTGTGCGAAAACTACATGTCCAAGTTCTACAATAACACGATTGGGAAACTCAGCTCAGCACATAAAGTAAGTTCAAAACAATAGCAAACAATTGTCCACTTGTCCGGTGCTGAAAGATATGCGAAAATAACCGTGACACAGACGACTACAAACATCCTGAAATTACCTACGGTAATACTTGATATCTCAAACCCCGATATCTATGCACTGTACATTGTAGGCCTATCAAGGCAACCTGAATCTGTCATGCCTGATGTGACTTAAATCGTGCAGAGAGCATAAATAGCTGACAAATGGATTTTGGGCCAGATTTTCGTCCGTTCGAAGAGATCATCCGAAAGTGTTGAATGTTTTTACAAATATATTTATTATTTATGATAAGGGTATTAAAAGAAAGGAATGAAACTATAGTGTCGTGTTATAACTGCCAATGTTATTGTGAAGATTTATTGCATTTCCGATTACATGCTCGCTACAGCCTGTAGCCTACAGGTAATCTAACAACGGATGGATAGCCAACTTGACAGTATCTACAAATGCTTGACTGTTACATAGCTGCACAAAAAGCTTGGAGTATAATTCTTTTTGTCTATAGTGTGATGGTTCGCCTGAGGTTCCATAGTTATACCTTGCGCACCGTGAACTATTCAACTATAAATTCGAAACACTACCAGAAGTATGTAGGTCATAGTGCTGACGCTGCTAGTCCTGACAATGGTCGAGTTGCATTACAAAATTACACAAAATCGTCAAAAATCACTGATGTCCAACTAACCTTATTGCAATGGTCGAGTTGCATTACAAAATTACACAAAATTGTCAAAAATCACTGATGTCCAACTAACCTTATTGCTTTTCGCAGTAACTTATTATAGAATGCCAAAACCTTTTACACTTGGTCAATTTCATTTATGTACTGCTCTTTTGTAGCAAAGTCCAATTTGTGGTGACACAGTCTTGTTGGGAGTCAAGGTATGCGGAACAAAGCAATCACTCACAGTTAGAAGTGGTTAAGAGCGATCTAGCCAATATTAGAACACCAATAATGCCATAGTGTGGAATGTGTCAAAAATCACTGCCACTAGGCTGATTGCTTGTTGCAGTTACTTATTGCATATAGGTGTCTATTTCATTTCCGTAATCATGTTTAATAGCGCAGTCCATTTTGTGGTGAGACATTGTCCCTGGGAGTCCAGGTATGCGAACCATAGCGAATCATGAGCTACTTTCATTTTGTACAAGCCTAAACCCCACAGTGCCACAGCATTATCTGGAGCTTGGTAAAAAACTGTCTGTAGTAACTTGGACACATCTTATTAACTGTTACTCACAGCTAGATGTGGTTAAGAGTGGACTAACTAATATTAGAACACCGCTAACGTGAGATTGTAGAATGCGGATGAAATAGCTGCTCGATCGTCGTGACTAATGAAAAAGTAACGTAATGCAAAAGAACTCAACAAAGGAAACGGATGAACGCGAGCAGATGCGACAAGGTGCAACGCCAGCGTCATGCATGACCGCATGCGGTGCAATACCGATTTTCGCTTTTCATTGGATTGTGCATCCGTGCCGAGTTTATCTTTCGACTTCCTCTGTTTCGGAGACGTTTTCGATTTTTTGTCTGGCGCCGGTTGACGCGATTTGGCCGACCCGGCGCGGTTGGCGCTTTTTACCAAGCCCTGCTGCCGAAAATCCTTCAGCATGGATTTGGAATCCTGTAGAATCGCTTCGTTAGAACGAAATCGCGACAAACCTCCTGACATACCGTTACAGTCTCATACCACGGTCTCAACTGCGCAAGTACTACGCTGTTCTGAATTGATGATGATCTATTTCTAGGCACTTTTCTGTCACGCTACAAACCTAGCATCAGATACGAGAGATGGTAAAAGTACTTATCGTCGGTAATCAAGTAGAAATAGTAACGTTACAAGTTTTTACTCAAGCAGTAGAGGTCACAGTATTCTAAGACTGGTTTTTCTTAAAAAAACGAAAAGTGTTAAGAAGTGGAAATATTCTAAAATCATAAGAGGTACGCCTTTACTGACCACCTCTGTCAATTACGATCCAGGATTATAAATTATGGATGAAAAACACATGTCGATAGCAGCGTGGCATAAGTGACGACATAAAAATATTACCCGACTTCACACTATGAAACAAAAGATTTTACTTTACAGGTTGCAGGGAAGAGCATATTCCACTTTCAAAGTAACACAATGACTTGCATACAAACGAGTGACCTAATTACATCCTTCTGTGTAACCAGCATAATTTTCTTTGAAATCGCATATCAGGTCCAGATGTAATCATTTTGAGTGTTGCTTACTGCAAATGCTACAATTCACGTGTGTTAGCCTACCGAAAGGATAACACACAATCTGAAATTGAATAGGTCAAGTCCTCACATCTGTCCGGTCTACCGGTCTATTGCATTGTACATTCGCTCACTACGGAAAAATTACATCGTAATTCAACCCGACGTTAAATTATCCGGTAAATGCCAATAATTATGCTGCATCAAATTACACAAGCCGGCAAATCACGCATTCCGATACGAAATTAGTTAAACCGTAGACTCACTCGCCGTTTCTCATCTCTGCGGTCAGAAGATCGGTCGTCTCGAGTTTTGTCGCGCGACGATTCTCCCCGCCTCCCTCTGTCTCCATCTCTCTCTTCAGTGCCTTCTCCTAACACAAATCGGCACAATGTTTTGCGTACACCCGAAAAATTGGACGCCAGCACATTGATAGACTATAGACTGGTCGTCGATACATTTGGATGAGCTACACTTCAGCCCATGAAAACAAAACCCACTACACCCCTGGCACATATCTGCTTTGCACCTTCCAGTTTTCGATTTTAGTAGGTCTTTTCTATCACCATACTTATGATTAAAAATTGGACATACGCCCATTTCGCATATCAATCAATCTATCGTTGTGAAGGTTTTGTTTGACGGACAAGCACTTTTATCAGTTGCAGAATGTGACTGAGCCTACAGTTAAGTCTTAGCTTTGCTAGTTGGAGATTGGAGTTAGTAAATCCTTCTTTAGAAGTTCAATTGTTGTTCCTTTTGAGCATCACAAGCCCACTACCTGGTTACAGTTACAGTTAATGATGAAATACATGATTGCTAAGACTACGCATAAATATGCCAGAGCTTCTCGGATTATGCTTCTATCATCAATATCAAGCAACTGATATCTGACATTCATTATTTGAGATACGAACCCGAAAATCAATTTAAAAAAATCGTAGATTCCAGGAGAAATTCAAATCCAAATTGATCACGTCATATTCGCGAATTTTTCAGCAATCGACATTGACTGTTAGGAAGGATCG
>ATSW01006946.1:0-14130 GCA_000444245.1 Botryllus schlosseri
ATCATCACACTTTGATTATAAAAATCATTTCCGTCCAAACGTTCGCTATGTTTCCGGGGTTTGTATGATTTGTGGTATCAGCTTGGATAACTCCCAGAGATAGGCTACATCAAACGCGCGTGTTAGTTTAGTTGTCGATAAAGCCGTTTAGGAGATAATGGCGAAATTAGAATGCTGGGTAAAAAATCTTTGCATCCAAGTTTTCTCTGTTACCGTGTGTTATATGAGAAGTTTCTGGCATCACGTTGTATAGCCTACATCAAACAGGCTTGTTAATTTAGTCGTGGCAAAAGCCGTTTCAATTTTTTGTGACGAACTATGCACCCTCTTCAGACCTAATAAAAGTTACAGTCGACGGTTGCTGATATAATTAAAAAGTCACCGCTTTCATTTAACTGTCAAATATGCCAAATTTGGTCTAGTTACTACCTCAATAGTTACCTGTCTACTAGAAAAAATAGAAAGTACCGATCAAGGCCTACTTGAGAAGTGGATTATTTAAAAATGGTCAGAACCTTAAGTCGGACGTCACCCGAAGGATATACAGTAGCCTACTGCTGTAGTGTGAACCGTTTCTCACGCACACTTGTATACCATCTCCTACTGTTGCACGTCAGGTACACAGTTCATTTTGTGCGCCAGTGTTCTGTAGTGTCGTATTATATGTGTGATGCGGTCGATTTTTCTGACTATAGTCGGACATTTAGCGTCACCGAAGGCTCGCAGATTGACGTAAGAGTTCGACAAGTTTGTAAGGATTAAGAAACATTAGGCTACTATAAATCCACGGAAATGCTAAGAAGAGGAAAGAAATCACAAGATTTGTAATGTACGCTAATGCCCGCCCACTAGATAAAGTAGGGTTGACCTAATTAGAGATCCGAAAAAGAAGACACTTTTTAAAAACTTTGAAAGCTGAAATACCGGAAATGAATATGGTTAATTTTAAAAATGTTCGACCAATATAGTACCTGTGTTGACTAGACTAAAAACCGGTTGTCACTTTTACCCGACTCCCGCTTTGTTACAATATGTTCATGGTGTTGACTAGAAAAAAGGTCACCAGTCCGACTCGACCTCCGTTTTGGCCGTTTTTTTTTTGCGAAGCTCTGTCGTACGCTGCGTGGACGTCGAGCTCTTGGTGGCATTTTATTACGTTTTTATATAAAAGAGGACATATTCCCAAAAAAGAGGACATTTAGGCGTCCTCCGAGGTCACTTTTAATTGATCGAAAAAACAGGACAAATCCTCTTAAAAGACGACGTATGGTAACCTGGACATGCCGAAAAAAGCACTTGCGTTGTAATCGTCGAATAAACATAATCAACAAGAACAACCTTCTCAAATGAATCGCTGGTCGGTATGAATGGTGAAACAAAATTGAATTCTACGTATCACCAACTCCTACACATCTTCCCCGCGACGGATCGCCTACATAATGGATTACTTTTACTGCTGTTTCCCCGAGAGGAAATAACTGTTTTTATACACTGTTCATATTGGTTTGACGCAGAATCAATCTATTACGAAGAGCGTCTTCTTGCGCGCGCTTTCCGATACGATACCAGCTCGCAATACTGAACGGAATCGGCTTTTGCATCACATTCGGCATGAGATGTAATCTGGGCGTGGCAATGGTGAGGATGTCCAACAATTACACGACGTATGACGAAAACGGATCGAAAATTGTGATGGTGGGTGTTGTTTTTTAGAACGAAATCGCCTTTGATAGCAGTTCTGGGCAAAATCGAGTAGGCTACTCTAATCACTGTGCTCAGCTCCATTTGTTAGTATTTCACTCAACTTATATCCAGAAATATCCTAAGACACAGAGATTGCGTTTCATTCATTTCATTTCGAGAGTGATTGTAAGTTAATTTGCATACATGGAAATTTGAGAGGGCTGGAGGAAAATTTTAACAATGACGTAACACCGCTGATCTATTGTAACATATATATATATATATAGTGTGTAGAGCCTGACAGCTATTTAATTTTTTTAGCCGATGCCGATAAAATCGATATCTTGCTCCAGTATCGATGACCTCGATCTATTCAGCCTATATTTAAAAAAATATGGCGTCTAGCTTGAGTCGCATTTTTAAAACATCACAGCATTTATCTGAAGAGCTTTACAGCTATCACTGTGCTTGGACATGAAATAAACTAGAAAGGTTGAATCCCAACATTTGTAAGTTGTAACAAATAGAAAATCTGCGATGTTCAAAGTAGTCATCGTCTGTACTCAAGTAGAAGTAGAAGTAACGCCTCCAATTTCTACTCAAGCACAAGTAGAAGTGGCGATTTACAAGTAAGTAATAAAGTAAGTATTGTAGTCCTAGTTTTGCTTCAAAATCTTAAAACTGCCAAGTAGACCATCTGTGCTTCTGTGTTTTAATCACTGTTCTATTTCTGCAAAGGGCGCCATATCGCAAATCATTCCCTGTAGATTTCGTGGCCTGTTTGTACTGGACATTGCCCGTGGGTATGCAATGCATGCATTGGCTAATAGCCTATGTCTAACTTTATCGACCGTGATTCACAAAAAAATAATTATAGCTCCAAAATTGTCCCATAACTACAAATAGAGAATGACTAGTAGACACCATAGCACACTCCGGTAACTAGGCTAGAGCTGAAAAATAGATTGATTCGATTCTGAATTGAGGATTAGACTTCGAATTCACCCCATAACAGTATGAATGACTTAAAAATCCAAATATGTACCCTATGCGACCGCAAACAATATAATGCCAGTTCTTCATCACATTAAAGATATTCTCGTGTTTTAAATGTTTATTTTGTTGTACTTAGTGACAATGCTGAGGGTTCGTTACGACTTCACATATATGTCATTTTCAGTAACTCGCGTAGCTTTGTCTTACATGTTCCCAACACGACAATGGATGTTTCAAGACATCGAAACTATAATTCTCGTTGATAAATTAACTATTAGTGGCTATAGGAAGAATACATATTCAAACGAATATGTCTACTATGTTACAGTGTATCAATATTCATGATTTCAATGATAAGCCCGTCTGCAAGAGTATAATATTCGCACTGCCAGTCCACGAAAAGAAAACGCAAATCAGATGTAAAAGGAAACCGCGAATCAATAAATAATAAGGAATTTACTGCGTTGACCTTCTTGAATAATATAGTAGTTAGCGTGCCGGCTACACCTCGCCTCAGATAATGTAGCAAATATTCCTTGCCTTGTATTTACAGTAAATATTGTCGAAAAGCGGACGCAAATTTAACTAAAAGCGGCAGAGACGGCCGCAAGAGATCAATACTCGAGTTACGCATCCCATTATAATGCATATATCGGTATTGACGATGTGGACTGTGGTCTGCCTTGTGTGCATCGACATGCAACTATTTCTGACAATTTGCTAATAGGGCAAAGCACAATGATACAATGATTCGAGTGCTCAAACCTGAATCCAGTATGAATGAATTATAATGATTTGCGTCGACTAGTGAGACATGATTTTTCGAGGACCAAAATGATACGCTCCTTTCCACCAGAGGAAAAAAAATCATTCACAATGAACTGAGCTGTTAATCTATCAATGTGAATTAAGGTTTCGATACTATTTTTCACTGTGGAAAACTGTAAATTTCGATTGGAAGTATCGCATCACACGAAACATGTACTACAAGGCAACTGTTCCGTCCAACACGTAAAGACGTCATCCCTACCGTTCAACGAAGTAATGCAGTTTATGAAAATAAGTCCCACTGTGATTACGGCTACGGGGGAAAAACGAAACAACGTTTGCAGGACCGCAATAAACAGCATGTCCCCAGTTTTAGTAGAACACGCTCATCATGTTCGCGAAAGGCTCTCACCCTTGACTCATCCCCAGAAGCTCGATGCGGAACAGGCAAAGGCCATGAATTCTGCCATGGGTAAACATTTGTTGGATAATCCTGTTCGCGCGAAAAATTATCGTCACCACAGAGTTTGTGTGGTCGAGAGAGGCCGTTCAAACTTTCATTTGGGTGCCTCGGAGTCGACTTTTGTCAAAATACGCAAACCAAGTCTGTGACAACCAGGGCTGGGCACAGTGATTCGAGTACTCGAATCCGAATCGAGTATTAATTTTAATGATTCTAGTCACGTAGTAAAAGACGATTTTTTTCGAGTACTGAAATTATACGCTCCTCGCCACTGAAAGTTAATTTATCTGCGAGAATTATAGTTTCGATACTAATTTTCACTGTCGAAGCCTTGAAACCTTGATTGGCCGTATCGTAGTATAGGAAACACATAGTACAAAGCTACGAGCGTTACTGAAAATAGCACATTTCCGAAGTCATGATCATCCCACAACATTGTCACCAAGTGCAATGAAATCGGTATGGTCGAAAAAATACCAAAGTATCTTTGATGGGATGGATAACAGACATTATATTCTTTGTGGTCGCATAAAAGATTTGAACTTTGACAAATTACATTCTGTTATGACGCCATAATGAGTGATACTTGATAACTCGACTCGACTCGAAGCATATTACGTGATTTAGACTCGAATCACTCTGGTATTCGATTTTGCCCAGCCCTATGACAACAGCAGAGATTCGTGTACCATCTAAAAATAGAACATCGAGCTTAAGCACTCTCTTCGCTCCGATGATTCGATATTTCATACCAGTGACGTCATATTTTGTGATACGATTGTTTAAATACAATGCTTTTTTCCAATTCTCTACTAGTTGCTGATGATTAGCCTACACCTTACGAGTATCAGCCGAAAATATTCGAGTTTATTTCAATATGAATATACCATTCAAGTTAGTATTGAATTTCTGTATCCAAGAGAAGCTCTTGAAAGCTACACACGTTAGTGAAAATGACATATCTGTGAAGTCATGATCAACTCACGGAATTTTCACATAGTGCCATGAATAGGCATAATCGGAAAATACTAAATTATCTTCGAGGTGATGTAGAACTGGCATTGTATTCTTTGTGTTCGCATAAAGGTAGGCCTACATATTTGAACTTTCGACATCATTCATACTGTCGTGGAGTCGAATCCTCGAACAGATTCAAATCACTCAGGTATACTTGATTTTGCCAAGCCTATTGGAGAACCATACGAAGATGTGAATGGCATTCATTTTTCCCCGAAAAATCGCAATTACCAATTACATGTGGATGGTCGTATGATGTTGCAATCATTATTTAGTCATGCGGTTACAGTGTAATCCTCTTGGGTCAATTCGTAAATGAAATCGATGGCAATCGATGGATTTTCATCGTCTGTGAGCAATGATATAATGACAGGTGGCGTTCGGATCTCTTATTTCCCATGATTCGCGGAATGAGGATCATTATTTTTGCTGCTCAAAACTATCGATTCTGCCGGTGTGAGAGAATATAGCATAGCTCGCGACACGAAAGCGGTTATGATTAGAGTTTAGATTATTATTATTGGTTCGCCGATCATATCGAGCTCACGTCACACGCAAAGAAATTATGCAAACCTATCCAAAACCAGTTTCTGCTATACAAAAAGTGAGTAATGTTGCCTAATGAACCGTTAAATGTAAGTGAAAGAAAAGAAAAAAGTTATTTTGAACATCTATATTGTAGGGCTACCATATTTTGGAAAATCAGAAAAGAGGACACTTTTTCAAAATTTTTAGACTTGCAATACCGGAGGAAATTCTTGAAAAAAGGGTAAATTTTTCCCACTTCGTGGTCGGTTGACTAAAACAAAAGTCAACTTTCCAGCTCAAACCCCGAATTACAGTTTTTCTCTCACAATATCCGTTGGCCGACTAAAAAAGGCTAGCTTTCCGGCTCAGTACCCGAAATAGCCGCCGGAACGTTAGTACAGTGCTAATTTACTGTGTCTCATGCAGTCCAATTTTGCCCTATATTTAACCAAAATTCTCAAACAAAAAAAGGACATTTGGGCGTCCTCCGAGGACATTCTCAAAAAAGTCAAAAAAGTGAACAAATCCTCTTAAAAGAAGACGTACGTTAACAATACCATATTGTAAATAACTTGTACCTATAATGGACAGTTTTCAGATTTTTACGCAAAACCTGGCCCTGAATATTAACTTTTTTTACGTACTTGTAAATCGCTACTTGTAATTCTAATTGAGTAGCGACGATGAGTACTTTAAAAACCAAGGTGTTAGTGACGACAAGCTGCTCCATTTCAATTCATAGCTTCCTGATTTGGACTGGAGTCCGGAGACGCAGGGTCTGGCGCACGGCGCCTTTTTCTGGGGATATATCTTCACACAAATTCCAGCCGGATTTCTCGCATCGCGCCTATCCGCGACAAGGTAACTGCACAGCCAACTTTGTCTCATGCCGACTATTAATGCATTAATCTTTCTGTTGCAGAATGTTCGGACTTGCTATCTTCACGACATGTGTGCTAAACTTCTTTCTGCCAGTGGCAGCGCGGTCGCATTGGTCGTTATTTGTGTTAGTTCGCGTTTTACAAGGATTAGCAGAGGTACGGTGAGGAGCATGACTGAGGCTTGTGCAGACTCACGGATTTTCAGAATGCTCAATTACAACTAGAACTGCTCAAATTTTAGAAGTCACAACTAGAGATAGAGATAGAACCGTACTCACATTTCAAAAGTCGCAACTAGAACAAGAGCTAGAGCTATACTTACATTTCAGAACTCGAAACAAGAACTGCCCACTTTTCGAAACTCGAAATTTGAACTAGAACTAGATATTCTCGCCTTTCAAAACTTGCAACTATAACTAGAATTAGAGCTATTCACTTTTTCAAGAGACAACTACAGGGCTGAAACTAGAACTACTCACTTTTCAAAATTCGCAATTTCAATTAGAATCAGAACTATCACTTTTCGAAACTAGCAACTAGTACTAAAACTAATCAATTTCAAATATCGCAACTATAACTAGGACTACTCACTTTTCGAAACTAGCAACTGAAACCTAGAACTAGCGACCTTCAAGTATCCGCAACTAACTAAAACACAACGAACTAGAATTAATTCCGAAGCAACTCATTCAATTTTATGTTATCGGAATCGGATCGTTTTTCCACATTAAACCCGATCGAAATTTTAAATGGGAGGGTTTCGGCCAGCAAAGCTCACCCGTGGCTGTTAGTAGTGGTGACTCCGAGCTAGCAATGTATGCAAGAACATCACACAACAGAACGCCGGTATCACGATTCACGTCAAACGACGACGCGGGTTTCCTTGTTGTTCGGAAACTAATAACTCTTTTTTAAATGCAAAACTACAACTAGAAATAGAGCTAATTACTGTTCAACATCCGAAAATAAAACTGGCATTAGAACTACTCAGAAAACAGTAGTTATAGTTAACCGCCAATAAATTACATTGGTAACTCGCACAATTCGAGTGGTGACGCACTGGATTTTAGTACTGATGATGGTTTGGTAATGAATTATTGAGAACCATATTCAATCATAATTTTGAGTCTGCTCGCTTCATCCTGTGTACGTCCTCTCGCTAAGAATTATGACTTCATTCCCCGGCGTCTACCAGAATCCCCTTCATAATTTATTCAAGTCTTCGATAGGTGTTAAAGCTCATATTTGTAATAATCTGTTATTGCGTGTTAGTCATCGGCAATTCAAATTACTCTTCGGCTGAGGTTGTCAAAGTAGTCGGCGTTAGGTAAAGGTAACGAGGTATTTTCTACTCAATTACAAGAATAGAAGTAGCGAATTCGAAGAACTTTGAAAAGTGGAAGTAGCATATGAATGGTTGGAAAAGTACGTAGCTTCAAAAACTATATTTGGTCGAGCGTTCGCTTACTTTTGGCATTTCATTTGCATTTAAATTGGACGATGAGTCATAGTCATCTATTTCGATGGGTTTATATGGTGATTTCCCCCATAAAAGTCATGTAAACTTATCCCAAAACTAATTTCTACTCCTCAAAATCAGACGTGTAAAAAGTCATTAGTTTTGCCTAAGAACTGTTCAAGTAGAAGTGGGAGCTGCATTCTATCAAGATAACCAGCAGAGATGGTCCGTAACGAAGTACTACTACTTTTCAAAGTAATTCAAGTAGATTCTGCCTACTCGCACCAATTCCTCATGATTTCAGACTTTTTCTACTTGTACTTGACAGATTTCAGTTTTTAGGCAAAACTTAGCCTGGAATACTTTATTTTTTACTTGTAAATCTCCACTTCTACTTCTACTTGAGTGCCGACGGTGACTGCATTGATCATGACATACCTACTTGAATACTTCGAAAGATTATTTAATTACTGACCATCACTTTGAAACCACTATAGTGCGAAATTCTGGCCATAGGTTGCTTAGCTACATTGCTTTTTGGGTCATTATAATAGAACTCGAGAAAAAATAGACCCTATCAATATGTTGCCTTTGAATTGTACAATATATACCGATATGTCGCCGAAATAAGTTTTACTAGCTTGAGCAAGATTTGTAAAAGTGGGAATTCAGTAATTCCATGACAGACTACACGTTTACAGGGAGTTTTGTACCCAGCTTGCCATGGGATATGGAGTAAGTGGGCGCCCCCTCTGGAGCGATCAAAATTAGCGACGATATCGTTTTCAGGTATGTACTCGGACATATAACTTTTCATTTTCGGATACTTTAATGAGAGTTGTCATCAACATGGATTCAAGACAACCAAAAATTAAAAAAACAAACTTCATCATCAGTATGAAATGGCTTTGGTTTTTGGTTACTAATGTTACTTAAAGTAGGGTATACATATAATTTGTAGGTCGAGGTATTCGCCCTTACGCTGCGTTTGATGCCATTGAGTATCCTCAAATGGTATTCGCGAAAAACGTTTCACTATATCAAATATTTATTGATATAGTCAGAAAGTAGAATGAATTTTTACGCACCAAATTTATATTGCCATAGCTTATCAGGATGTGGCCCATGATTGAATTGTTACTACTGTGAATTACGCGACCGATCAGTATCATATTTACTTTACGAAAGAATAATCTCTGATACGGTTGTTGATATACCATGTCATTTGAAATCTCTACTGGGAGCTGACGGTTATGGGAGACCGGGGACAATTGTAACACTTTTTGTAATTTCAAACATTACGTGTTTTTCTCATGGAAATTTCATCTCCAAAGTTGTATATAAAGAAGCCAACAACTCGATAGTTGATATAAAAACGAAACTGGAACTCAATCAACAATCAATCATGGAAATTTTGAGTCGCGAAAATCGCCGCTCAAATGTTACAATCGCCTCGCACCCGGGGCAATTATACCACCCATGTGAGGCAATTATAACAGCGTTGTTTATAACTAAAAACAGACGAAATGAACTAAGAAAACGGGAGCACAAATTGTATTATTGCATTAAACGAAAGAAAGAGAACTTTGAACGCTTTCAGGCCACGCCCCATCGCAATTTTGGCATCTGAATACAGCATCACCCTTCGTGCCTTTTTCATGAGCTTACAATGTACGAGAAACACATTCATTCCATCATATCCCATACGCATATTCGGCCTCTTTTACCACGGTTCTGTTATTCAACGTGCAGCGGTTGTCAATCGGTCATCTGTGAAGGTGCGAAACCGATCTGGCTAACGTATCTTGGTTGAATCGGCCGTTGATAGTGTAGCAAAACGTGAACACAGCATTGTGGCGTCCAAGCTATAAAGGCATTCTTCTGTTCTGTACAAAATTAAAATAAATTGTTCACACCAAATGATAAAATGTAAGTGGGCCATGATCAAAGTCGGGGGATAAGGATTCAGTCATGGCAAGTTCAAGTGACCATTGAAGGTCGGCACACCAAAAATCTATCAACATGAGAAGGGGTGGTTGAATCACGGAAATAACCGAACCGTAAGATTTATATCATCACTTTTGTATAGCCGTTCCGACGGATGATTATGTTAGAATTGGTATGGCAAGGTAGTATTTGTTCTGTTATTGAATTTCTGGTTGTTGCAAGATTCATCGGTAGTAGATAAATGGTTATACCAACACATGAACAAAGATATTCAGCATTGAAAAGATATTGTAACGGCGCAAAATTGGCAGAGTGTTACAATTGCCCCTGACACGCTCGATCATGATTAGTGTCTCAGTATGGTACCTTCCAGGCGATACAAGTACTAGTTTTCCTAACATCCCAGTAGACTGGTGGTAACATTGTTTCAGCTACCTATATTACGTTGTAACCACTTGATGTGGTATTCGTCTGAACAAATTATTCCAGACCAGAAAATATTTACTCAAGGGTCCAAAATTTCGTTTTTTTTCAAATAATTCCGGGGTTTCGCGTTGATAGCTCAACGTAACTTCAAGTACGTAAGTAGAGATAAATACCGCATGCACACTGAAAATATCAAGGCAATTTCTCCACCCTACTAGCGGTGAGGTCGATTGTTACATTTGTCTCTAGTTACATTTGTTCGCTGTCTCCCCTACCCCTGACGAGTGCGAGCTGAAAATATATTCGGGTTCATTTCAATGTTAATATGTTATTCCATTGTAAATTGAAGTTCTGTACGTACAAGAAGCTCTTCAACGTAAATATCAGTAACACAGGTACATCTTTTTTGCATGACATTCAATCTCTTCGATTGATTCGGTAAATCAACATAGTAACGCTACGGTATTTTCATGTGATTTCGTTATATTTCAGGCAGTTATGCTGGAGCGGTTTTCGGAATGCCCCTAGGAGGGTTACTCGTCGACTATGCCAATTGGCCGTCAGTGTTTTATGTTTTTGGTGAGCAATTCTTTATGTTTCATATAGGCCTATTGTTATATGCAGAGTTGGTCAGTATATACGCTATTGCAGGGGTGGGCAAACTGCGGCTCGCGAATGAAGCAGCACTGCCCACCCCTAGGCTATTGGAACTAGAACTAGTGACCTTTCAAAATCCACAACCAACTTAAACAGCTAACTAGGTACAGTTCCGAAGCATCTTATTCAGTTTTATTTGCCGGAATTAGGTCTGTTTTTTACCTAGCAATGGATGCAAGAACATCACACAACAGAACACCGGTATCACGATTCAGGCCCAACGATGACACATGTTTTCTAACTGTACTACAGCTAATTTCTATTTTTAATATGCAACTAGAACTGAAACTGAAACTATTCACTTTTCAAACTCCACAACTGGAGCTAGATTTGGAACAGTATTCAAAAAACCAGCATTTTGCGGCGCATGTTGGTCAAAGTAGTCAGCGCTTTTACTTAAGTAGAAGTAGAAGTACCCCCGTAAAGGTCTACTCAATGGCATGTAGAAGTAGACGAAACCAGTAAACAGGGAAGTAGAATACGAAGATCAGAAAAGTAACAAGTAGTTTCAAGAAATAGATTGGATCGATGGCTGGCTTACTTTTCGCAGTTGATCGCAGGTGGCAAGTTCTATATTGCAGTATGAATCTACGCGACTAACGAGAAATGATTTATGCCACTGCAAGTAAGTCCAATTATCCAAAATATACTCATTTACCGTATTACAACAACTATGTAGGCTAATTCACAGGATTCTTATGACAATTTCCCCCCAAAGCGCGATGAAAACAGTTCTCATAACTACTTTCTACTACCAAAGTGTACAAAGTGAGTAGTTTTGCCTAAAAATCTGTCCAAGTAAATGTGAAAGTAGTCTAAAACTTGGGGAAGTAGTGCAAGTATAGGCAAACCTACTTGAGTGCTTCAAAAAGGCAGAAGTACTTCGTTACTGACTCCTCCGGTAACACTGATCGACATTTTTCAACTTTTTTTTTAGAACGATTAATTGAGCTGACCTAATTTGACCATGCTTATTCCAAATTTGCCGTCAGAATTCATTCATCACGCAAAAATCGAATGAAAATTTTACTCAAATACGGCTGTATTGAGGGCGTTTATGCCCGTTTAGGTCCGTATATGACACGAAACACATCCCACAAAGCTCTCAGCTTACTTTATTGGATTTGAGGTTTGATTATCTTGAACTAAAACCCTCCAGATAATCAGGATCCTTAGTATTTCCATGAAATTTAGATGGAACTTCAATAAAAGAGAGTCAAGTATTTTTTTCCAAATCCCCATTCCTAATAAGAAAGAGGGGGTTTTGGTGAGTGTTGTGATTTGAGGTCCAACATATACACCTACTAACGTACTCAAGTGAGGAAACCTTACGTGATTGTATTTAGAACGTACTCTCTATTTGATCAGAGCCCTTAAAAACTTTTTCGTGAGATACAATTAAATATCTAATGGCGGAAATACAACATTAGATCTGTCGATAAGAGCAGGCTCTTAAACATTTTAATGCCTGGTGTAAGACACTACCTCATAGGCCACTTACGTTAAAGTCAATGATTTCTACTGTCCCATTCACACATAAAACAAGGATACCTTGTAGTTCTAGACCGTTGAACCAGTACCATATTTATGATCAACGGAAACTTTACACGTTTGAGTATTTTGAGTACTATA
The DNA here is from genome assembly GCA_000444245.1 of Botryllus schlosseri. Classification (NCBI taxonomy): domain Eukaryota; kingdom Metazoa; phylum Chordata; class Ascidiacea; order Stolidobranchia; family Styelidae; genus Botryllus; species Botryllus schlosseri. The sequence continues at coordinate 12,458 of ATSW01006946.1, forward strand.
TTCCAAATTTGAAATCAAAAGTTTCATATTCTCGCAAGACCCCCTGATGCCAGTTGTACCAGCTACAAGGATAGAAGCACATTGATTTGCATTGTGCGACAAAACAGCTTTTAGGCTTGATGCATAAATAAAGAGGCGAAATTCACGGTTCCCAGTGTCTCTATGAGACCTTGAACTTCGACACAAGACTAAAGAGGGTTCGCCGGCAAAGAAGAGTGTGTATTCACTATCACGATGCATATACCAAGCNANANTGGTATCAGTGCCAAGTAGGCCTATTTGTTTGGCTTTNAATCTGGAACCTACAATAAGAGCNGATTCATTTGGCAAATTCAAATTTATGACACNGTTATTTANTTCAGCTTGATTCAACTTTATCTAGCTGCTGATCACCATCACACNCATGCTGAGAACATTCTTCAGACGAAGACTCTTCACCGAGAGAATCTTCTTCAACTGCTGGTAAAACATTTGAAGGCAATGGAATTGTGACATCTGGTCCATGAGAAATCGGTCGTATTGCGCAAGTCAAATTGGATATTAAATTTTATGCTGATCTTTGACATTAAAAAACACATGAGCAAAAGTAACAATATTTTCCATGTCCATGTGGCTCTCTCCAAACCATATTGTCACACCAAATGGTAAATATTTTTGATTTCAAATTCTTCACAGCCTCAAAGTCGCTTTAATATTCATTCATTGTGATGTGCATACCTCTTCTTTACATCGCCTAGGCCCAGGTCTGATTTCAGTTTTCTGATGTCTGATTTCAAAGACTACTCCACGTCGTTTCGACGCCTTCCTTTCTTTTCACTGAATCGCAGTCTTGTGATGTTTTGAAAGGAAGAAAATAATAATAAATTGATACTGATATCAAAAATTAGGCCTAGATAATGAATTTTTTCCACACTTATAAAAAGTTACTTTTACTTCTACTTGCGTATAAATTGACGTCGTTACTTCTATTTCTACTTGAGTATTAATCGATGCTGTTACTTCTACTTCTACTTGAGCACCTATGGTAAGTACTTCTGACCATTCGTAATCAGCGTACGAAAATTGACTTAATAGTCATCATTTTGGCCAGAAAACAAAAATTATGTCGACCAGTGTAATGTTAATTTCTTTCAAATCCCTCAATGCACAGGTTCGGCTGGGATACTTTGGTGTATTATCTGGGCAGTAGTTGCATATCGTTCACCCAGCGCCCACCCGACTATCTCGGACGAGGAGAGAAAGTACATTGAAGAAGCGATTGGACAGATAGACTCATCTACGCCACAAAAGGTGATATTCAATAGACATTATGTTATCTAGCCCAGGGGTCACGAACACTCGGCCCGAGATCTGATTTCGGATTTCGGAATTACGCTAAGTGAAGCATTTTGAAATGCTTAAATTGATATCAGTTTCAAAATGTTTTTGTTTTTGTTCAAAGTTAGCTATTCCCCTGTGTCATACATCGCTATTTCCCACTAACTCATTCGGTTTCGACGATTGCAACGGCATTCCGGCATCAAGCGTTACGAGGAGATTGTATTTCCTCTAGTGCCGTGACTCGCTAGCCCCGATATGAATTCCTTAGTATATGCTAGGGATGGTGTGAACGTGAGGTTCACGTTCGCGTTCTGTGTGTGAACCTCGGAAATTTAGAGGTTCGCGTTCACAAC
>ATSW01006950.1:0-19464 GCA_000444245.1 Botryllus schlosseri
AAGTGACAAGGCATTTCGATGGCGTGGGTTCGAATCCCACTGCTGCCACCATGTAGTAATACCACCGAGCTTCTAGCTGTAAGACTGACTACTTAGACAGATACCTTTACAAGCCGAACTCGAAGTGTATTCCTCAGCAGACCACATGCATGTCTGTTATCCAACAATNCAGGAACCCATCGCTGGGCGCTCAAGCATATCATAACACCACACGGACTAGGTCGCAANGGGGTTCCACGCAAACGCCGCAAAATTTTAGGGGTCTTCGCTAAAAGAATTTACGAACCCCTGCCATGTAGGGAACATATCGGCAAGGAAAGACCCCGTTCCCGAATACTACCGGAAACAGGTTTTGTGAAGTATTGCGGGCTTCTGCTGGTCAATTCCAAATATTCACAAAGAAAGTTGATTCATATTTCAATTCTAATCAGCAGTACAGCAAAACTGCACTCAACATTCAATGAAGCAGTCCAGAGTATGCTATACCCTATGAAAATTCATTTTNAATTGTGTTAATGATGTGCTTTCCTCAGATCGAGCATTTCTATGTCCGATACTGTTCTTGGTTAAGCGAAATAGCAAATATTAGCCAAGAGAATACATCATGAACCGAAATGGATACTTACCTACACTTGTAAGCAGCATGCTATCAATCATCAAGGTAGCATAGACTATTACTACNGCAGTCAGTTTTGATTGGCGAATTTTCGACCAGCATTTCGAACAGCCGGACATTTGATATATTGATCACAAGACTCAGCTGTACAGTGTACACAATGCAAGTGACGAGCACTCCCAAGAAACGGCAGTCGAAACGATTTGGTTAAGTAAACTCAACCTCTCACCTGGACCTACCAATATAGTGTAAAGTGAAANAACGTACTGCAACAGTTATGCACATCCAANTATTGAGAAANAGCCTACACCAGTGGTTTCCAACATTTTTCGACTCACCGCTCCCTTNTAAAGCTCGACACAAATCCCCCCCCCCACCCCCATATTTACGGGTCGAAAAAACGGGGCATATCAACGGGAAATTTATTCACCGAACTGTCATCGCCGGTGAACTGACTAAAAAGAAAGGCCATTTTCCGAGTAGGTGCTCGGAAAATCGGTTTTCGCATGTAGGCTACTTTCCGTAGAGTTGGCCTTTTTTGAGTTAACGTTCGCATCATTGTCTGCGTTAATTAAATATATCTCACTTGACGATCTATAATCAGATCTGGTCAAAATAATCACCATTGCTCCATGTGGTGATTCGTAAGTAAGCGAATATTAGTGTCATCTTATTAATCTTCCATTGCACAGTACACTCCTGTATCATCACTACTGTGTCATTATTTTCTGTTCTGCTGTCGCTTGTCTGCTATGTTGCTTAAAGCCACGTTTTACTAAATTGAATAATCGGTTATGGCAATGCAATAGTCAGTTCTCGACACTCTTCCTGTAGAAGTAGAAGTAATGTCATAAATTTGTACTCAATTGCAAGAAGAATTTGCAAGACCTACTGAAACTACTTCAAGTAGAAAGAGACAATTGAAATGTCCTAATAGCCAGGGTTGTAATGACTAGGGCTGGGCAAAATAGTACCTGAGTGATTCGATTCTGAATCACGAACTAGGCAAGCGATGATATCGTGCGCTTCGATGCGGATGCGATAGTGCAGGCAGCGAACGTACAGTACGCACCGGGGCTACTGCTGATGTAATTGATCAAGCGAGTGAAACTAGGCTTGTTGGAGACGCGATAAATTAGGCAAGCGTCCCAAGCGACGATTGCCGAGCGCACGACAATCAATAACATAATTTCGCGATCATCTCAGCGGGAAATCGCGTCGAGTTACATCGTGCGCAGACGAATCTCTCTAATTGGCAACACGCTTCTCGCTAATTGGCCGCGCGCAACGGGTTACCCTCGCTCACATAAGCGGCAGCAGGTAATGTCGTAAACAGAAATACATTGCGATTTGTTCTAAATAACACAATCGAGGGGTCTGCCGGAGCATGCCAAACCGAATTCTAGGCATGCCGCATACCTAAAAAAATGTCTAGGTATGCGTGGCATACCTTGCATACCCAGGTTCGGCGCCTATGGTCGCAGGTTTTGGTAGTAGGCCATTTGTTTCAGCTAAGTAGGTTATTTCCATTCAATATTTTACAGCATTATTGATTGAACCTTGTAAACTTGAAAGTTTATCTCACTACTGCTGCTCTGTAATATTAAAACAAGCTCCAGGTTTTGAATGACTCGGACCAATTGTACGTATCGTCACTATCGAAACCCGAACCTCTGCACAATACTATGAGCAATGATATATGTCGGAGCCGATTATGTCTATCATTCAGAGCTGTCGCTGTCAATACTTTTGTGGCGTACAATTCAAGTCCTCTGCTATACAGAACGTCACATGGCGATAACGAGGTCAACTCGCTCTCACAACTCATGTTCACTCAGCGATGCGCTCTTGCCGCTGACTCGCTCGCTCATCGATCGCCTCGAAAGGTATAGCTACGCATATTCTCGTAAACTAGCCGGTGCAACGGATATGCTTTTATAGAAACGATGGAAATCGGAAACTAGATGGCATTCATAAACATATGGATGATAATGCGGATTAGGAAGTCACTTTCCATAGATAGGAATCATATTAAGAATTAACAGAGATTGCCTAAAAAATCTAAAAGCAACGAATTTCCGCTAAATAGTAGCCTACCGGAACACAATAAAAATGTATATTACGACTGTGCATTGTGCAATTACTACAAACCAGCTTCTCTAAAATCTAGTCGTAAATTGACAAATATATTGAGGTCTCTCTGAAGTTAACAGCTTTCCAATGAGTTTCCTTTTCCTGTCGACTCGTTTTCAAATCACCGTCAGTGACTTCGGTGCGATGAGCCTAATCCAAAACGAAATATCGGGCTGTGTCTAAACCAGTAGTTATGACTTCTTCGCGGCGAGTGCGCTTGACTAGTTGTACAGTTTACTGCAATTTTTCGTAGGAGCCCTGTCGTTCAAGAACTCTTCCCAAGGACAGGCTCGTAGTCTCTATTGTGTCATCGCTGTTCTCTGTGGTGTCGTTTAAAATCTAGTAAAGATCAAAACAAACAGTGAGCATTGATGAAATAGTTTGCAAACTTATCAATGCGATGCCACGCCATATGTCATCAATTGCTTGGGCGCCTTGGCCGCTGCATTTCCGAACTTATATTCGCAGTTCGCACCCAACGAACGTGCAAAATGGAATCGTTGCACGAAATATATCGACAAAACATATTCCACCATTGCAAGACCACTGTTGTGTAATGTGTTCACATTCACGAACTGATTACATGGTTTGGATCAATTGAATATGAATACTGTCAGTATGACCATGGTGTTTCTACTAAAAAACAATGCAACACAAAGTTGCCGGACTGTAGTTCTACCATTTCTGTAGTCTTACCATATGCAAAATTTTCGATAGGTGACTCAGGTGAATGTCAAAAGTTTACAACTTTCCTGAAAATACGATTCAAATTCATTTCCGTACCGCACTTGCCCTCTATGCATAAATTTGACATTGTCACTTTCGTGTTCGACAACAGAACGTTTCGGCCTAAGTGGTAGTATCAATCATTGCCCGGTCCATAAAATTCGTATTTTTAGCATTGTATTTGAATATTGAAGTTATGAATGATGTACGTCGCACATCCATGGTTCCGAATTTTCGCCTATGACTTTCTGTGGTACCAGTTTCCTTATATTCAACCATATATAGGTATGCCCGGGTATAGATCCAAGAAAAGATAGTACCAATGAATATTAAAACAGTGTAGCCATACCGATCTACCAGACAGTTCATGCGCGACATGCAGAGGTGGTCAGTAACGAAGTACTACTTTTTCGAAGTATTCAAGTAGTTTTGCTCTACTTCTGGTACTTACTCAGGTAGATATAATTTTCTCTACTTCTACTTCGTGATATTTTGTGATCTATTTACTTACTTTTCGCTATTTTCAGTTTATCAAGTAGAAGTAGTGTAACCCTCCAGTTAGTAAGAGAATCTGGGAAATTCTCAGGCTGTTTTAGTTTTAAGAAAATTTAACTCGAACACAGAATTTCCGTTGCGTTTCACACAAAGTAGATATGGAGTTACAAATATGTTTTCACGAAAGTGAATATTATTTATGCAGCAGGTTGTGTGGCCCCTTTCGCACCGCATTGTCGCCCATATGACATATTTCTTCACAGTAAATATGCCCATCATAACGTTTGAAACTACCGTTTCGCAATCTAGCATTCACGCATCATATCTTATTCTAGCAGCCTATGGCGTGTCATAATCTGGAAAAGTTAAAATTGTCTCGACAAAAGACATGAAATACATTTTCCTCTTTTCTGAACTAGTATTGGTATTTCTCGTTCAATTCGCAGTATCATTATTTAGAGTTCTAATTAGTTTCAGTTCTTTTGTCTGGAGAACATATACATGTTGAAGTTGAAGTGTAAAAGCAAGTGTAGTAATGCCTTTAACTTTCGGAAATAAAGTTACACAATATGGCATTTTTACGATCCCCCATATTTTTTATTAACGTTAACCGCGCAAATGTTTATACCGAATCCGATACAACTTCTCCCTATTGCTCTTCGACTAAACTACTGGTCTTATAATATGGGGGAGGGCGCCATACCACGAAACTTTCTAAAAACGGGCTGTTCGAGTAAACAGAGGATTAGTATCCCATTTCCATATCAATACTATCATTTTCATCCCATGATGCGGACGAATGGTTATGCTATCGAGAATTGGATACCTCCTGGCCTGGTATGGATCAATATGAATCAAGTTTTGCAACTTTTGTACAGCTCAATTTGCAGCTTTTGACAATCCATGCGAGTAGACTTGAGTAGATTTAAAGTCTATTTCAAGTAGTTTTAAGTTGCTTATGGAGGAAGTACTTCGACTCGTACTTGAGTAGATTTTTTCGTCGCTACATCTACTTCTACTTGAGTAGCTTTCTTGACTACTTTGACCACCTCTGGCGACATGTCATGTTTCGGGGATTGACCAACTCGATGTATAGCCTACCCTACATGATCATTACCTGTCTCTCTTCCTCGATTGACGCTGGGGATGGATTTCTTAGCAGTAACACCAGAGGAGAAAAGGCAATGCTTATTATTGACACCGATATCATGACCCATTTGAATCCAACTTCATGAACGATAGTCCCAGCCAGAAGTGGACCTGTTGAAAGAACGCGTAAGTCCTCGCGCTGCGAGAAGCCACGCAGCTAGAAAATACCCACCGACTATAAATGCCATGCAGAAAGATGCGTCTCCGATCGCATATATTCTTCCATAAACGGAGGAATGTCGAGTGTCAGCCAAGTGACCGAGTATTGGGAAAATGGAAGAATCCACCATACCAGTCGCACCGCCTATTAGCAGGCCTGGGCCGATGATTTGCAGGAAGCTACGCAGAGAAGATGTGTCGCTTTTTTATTATTTACAGGACACGTTTAAGATTTATGAAAGATTCAATAACGTTATGTTGATAACAACAGTAATAGACATTCGTCGTCACAACATATTGGGTGGGCTAAAGAATCCTATATCCCAACAGTTACCGCTAGGGGGGAAACGTGGCCCATTGGTGCTTTCGATACGCCATTGAACAATGAGCATAAATTGTCAGGTTGAAATCGTAGGTAAATGTTATTGCCGGAATGAATCCATGCTGCATTTGGGAAATCGATCAGCAGGGTAATATTCTTGATGGTCCGTGGACATGTCAGCAATCAGCATGCGACAATTTAGCAAGAGTAGGAAAACGAACAAAGTTTTTGTTGTTTATCAGTATTTCCCACAGGGTAAATATCATGCGAACGCCTGAGTCCTGGCGCTTCAATAAAGAACGAAGTTTGAAAATACGCAACTAATCTAACCAGCGGACGTCGCGACCACCAGGTTGAAAGCCACTGCTATATTTAGTTGTATCATTATTGGGTTTACATGTTGTGTTGAACTATACTGTTATCGGACGTCACCGGTCGGCGAGCGGCTCATCCCCTGACCTAAACTGGACGTGTTGAAATGTAATTGCGTGAGGGAATAGTTCAAATAGTTGTAGCTGACCGGTATCTCAAGCAGAAAAGCATATAGCCCCTAGTCGAGTGATTCCTGACCGAGGTTCAAACGAACCCGGCGGTTCGCTGAGCCGGCCTCAGGGGTTCACGGGGGTCAAGACACACAGCTGACTCGTACAACTGAAATATCACGAATTTGCAGAATATATTCAAAATAATATATGTTTTTTGCTACAGTTGATGTGTTCTAAACACTGCTGTTGATGCACAGTTCATTTTGTGCACCAGATTGCCGATTTCTATATTCATGTAGTATAGGCGTAATGTGGTATAAATTTATTTTGCGACTCAGCGACAATTTTTGGTTCGCCGAAGTCCTGCATTTCAGCGTAAGCGTTCGCCAGGTTAATAAAGGTTGAGAATCAAGATGTAGCACACATTATGTCTTCACTGTAGGTCGAAAGTTCAACAGACCGATTGAAGAATATAATTATAAAAAGGAAACCCAAAAGTGGCAGCCAACAGCCAACAATCCCAACGAAGTGCACAATGTTACATGAAATGGCGGGAAACACCATACTTACCAACAATCGAAACTACGGACATCCGATGGTCCTGCCTGAATCAGCAGCGTTATAAAGATAATTGGAGCTATACAGAAGCACTGGTAACGTATATTTCATGTGTCGAAAGAGCAGACCTGATACTTACGTTGTACAGAATGGTAAAAGTATGCTCCCAACAGCCGTAACGAAAAACGACACAAAACATATCAGCCATCGATAACCGCTAGTTCCGACTCGCGCGAAGATCGCAGTTGCTATCAGGTACGATACTGCAGGTGGTAGCATTGCGACACCTTAAACGATAACCAATAATAGTAACCTATACTTGTGCACTGTACTGTGCAGGGTACAATGAGGTTTGCCAAACGACTGACGAGACCTATGACATGATTACATGGATAAACGATGTATAGTACGATGTCTAAGCACGCAACGACATCGGTTAAAGTACTGTCAATGTGTCATGAATAACATTTGTAAATGATGGATTTGAAAATTAATACCTAACATCCATTCCGCAGCGCAAAGAGTTGATATCAACCAAGTAGGAAGGCTAGTTTCTAGCACTCCTATGCTCATATTACCGAGCATGAGCGTCGATGCAGCAAGTAACACATAAGGGTCTTTCAGCAGAGTCCAAATTGAAGTGGAAGATTTTACCTGACACGAGTAAACGTCGTTAGAGAATCCGCAGACTATAGCCGAACTCCGCAAAATTACCTCGAACATCACTTCTTTTGAACTATAAAGTCTTGACAGCACCTGGATAATCGCCACACACCCGGCACCGCAAGCCAATATTATGAAGGGCATTTCTTTGCCTCCGGTTAACTGATACGTGAGACTAGCGAACGATGGACCAACTGAGATAAATTCATTGAAAATATCTTTAATGCGAAACATGAGGGATTATGTTACATACCTAAAACTCCCATTGCCAGTCCCCCTAACGCAATTCCAAGCTTTCTCCCTCTTTCGTCGTCATCTTGATACTGACTCGCAAGTAATGCCATTCCAGCTGTGGCCGCACAGGCGGATCCGATTCCTTGTAACGATCGGGCGAGAAACAAGGTCCCGTAGTTTTTTCCAAATGCAAATACTAGCGATGAGCAAAGAATGAGATGTATGTTAAGACAGGATTGAATAAACATATCTTAAATTTATGCGGATACGATTTGTGAAATGCATACGCTGTCATGGTTTATACCAGTGATGCCATACATAATGTGGCCTGCGAGGTCATTTTGGGTGACCAGCGAAAGTCTCCGTGCATTGAAATATGTATCAAGTGGATAATGTGACCAAATAAACTACTTTTTTATTTTATCATAAGGAAGTCAGCCTCGTAGCATCCCGCCTCAAAATCGGAAATTTCCGTCTTCAGCTCGATGGAGACTATGTTGCATTTAAAACAAACGATGTAATAAACAGTGTTTTAAAAATGGCCTTTTTAAAAAAAAATTTTGTTTTTTTTAAGTTGTAAAATTATGCCATAATTGTGTAAATACTTTCCAAAAAACATGTTGTATGAACCTACGGTCAATTACCTTCAGATAAAGCCGACGTTTATCGATATGGGATGGTTAGAACCGTCAAAATAGTCGGTTCAACATTCATAGTACAGATATTTCGTCAAAGGAGCTATATTTACCCTATATTTTCAATTGTCAATGTCAATCCACTATGACGTCACAATTGAAAATTCGTGACGTCGTGGGTTTAAAAAAACAATAAAAAACATGTTTTAAATTAGGGTCTTGTTTTAAACATGTTTGTTTTAAATTGATTTTTGTTTTAAATGCAACCCTAATGGAGACACGTCTATATGGATCATATCACACAATCGACCGCCAGGCGCACACACGCGAAGCAATAAAAGATTATTTTTTTTTACACTTTTTGTAAAATTAAGCCCTTTGGCCACTGCTTCCGCAATTTATGGATACCGCGACACTGTGAGATAAAATTCATTAATCGCACGAATTCTTCTAGCACACCCTACATTTGCGAAACAAATTTGTTCAACCGATCACTCTCGATTTAGATTCTACGGTTGATTTAGAAGTCGAGGCCGTGAATAAAATCAAACCGCTGAAGACATTCGCTAGTGAACAAAAGCGCGATCAGGATCACCACGTCTGATAGCATACTAATTCAAGTTTATGTCAATCACAAACATTTTTTTCCATCATTCCCATATTTAAAAAAAAATAACCTTACTTAGAGACGATGCAACTATCACAATATAGCCGAAGAGCATGGGAACATCGTATCCGATCCTGTCGGTTAGAGGCCCGACGAAGATATTTGCAAGGAGCTGGACAAATGGTTTCGATGCCAAAAGAAATGCCAAGAATATATTTTTTGCAGCCAGTATTTCCTTATCTGTCTGGTCTGTACAGTCTGAGGATAATGCTACAAGACCAGCAATGGTTGCATTCAGTGCTGAAAAAAAAACGCCAATATCTATGATTGAATAGCAGTTTTCATCAGTGCAACTTGCACTCACCTTCCGGTAACGATACATTTGAAATAATAGTAGAAGTGCGGGTTATAGTTGGTGGAGTCTGATCAATTCGAAGTTGCTCCTCCTCTTGTATAAAATATTCAGGTAGAATCGGAACTAAAAACGAATCTCGAAATGACCATTTTCTTCAGTGAGAACGCCGCATTGCACAATAGGACGGGATATGGATAGCTGGGAGGAAATTGTTCGCGCACTCCCTTTGTTATTTTAATAGGCTAAATAGCATCTTGCAATCCAGATTGTGACGATGAAGCGTAAATTAACGAACAATATATGTTTAGTTATAGTCATATCCTGGTAGGCCTACTCTACTGAATGTATAGTGCTGTTTCAACGCACATAGGTCAAGCCATGGGGCAACCATTGAAGTGGTTTTGCAATTGCAATGGCTGTAGATTTCTGTCGGGAGACTGACTCACATTGTTCTACCTGTTCAAATGAAATGAGCTATAGAATTTGACATCTGGAAAGAAACATAGGCTACTTGTTGAAAATTCAACGTATTTGTCGATGCTGCTAAGCACCAGAAGGGTTCTAGCATCATATGCGTATGAGCTTCCTCGTATCGGTTATATGTCGATCTTCATATGGCTTAATCACGATACCATCGAGGACAATTAGGCATAACACCATATAGAGCAGTGTAATCCATAAAATGACTTACCAACACTTGTGAGCAACATATTATCAATCATCAACGTTGCATACACGATGAAAACTGCTATGGATTTATGGCGACAAACTCCGAAACAACTGGTTAGGACAAACCCCATGATATTATTCACGCAATTTAAAGTAATCTGAGTGAAAATGAAGTTTCATTAGGTTGCTGTTGCTGTCTGATGTTGTAAGCGTAACACAACTACAAAATGTAGTGCCTATAATTCGGAAATAATGAATTAACGCGCATTTCCAGAAATTATGTGTCTTATCGTACGTAATCTCATACCACTTTCCTTGATCATTTGGGTCCATGGCAATCGTATAAATATGCAGCTATAGGATGAATGCGTTGTTTAAATATTTCAATTGTGGGTGCGAAATCTGGTCAGCATAGTAGTAGTACTCTGAGACTGACAGCAGACACTTCCATACAAATTGAATGTGAAATAGAGTCTATAAAGTAAAATGTGTATATACACGAGTATTTTGTTTTAATCTGTAATTAGGGAACAAATAATGCTGGGGATCGGAATTTGCTTTAAACGACCTAAGAAGGGAACATATAGGTCCGATGATTTACAGTTCTTTAGTATTTAATCTTTCAAAATCTTCGACGTAATTTAGACGTTGTCTCTGACAGATGTAACTACTTGCCACGATATATTCTAATTGCACGAAACCAATATCATTAATACTATATATAGATATTTTCTGGCAATGGGAGAATTTATCTCGAGAGTATCAAATCTTTACCAACGATATCATGGTAGTGAATCAGGCTGCCCGATACGCAAAGACGATAATCATAAGGATATACATAATTGCCTTGTTGGAATCAAGTTGGTCTAGAATGCTGTGGTCGACGAAGGGCGCCACATGAAAGGTGCGGTTGTGTTTGACAAGTTTCACTTACCGAACCCAGAGATTGCAATCCATCATCAGTGTTACTATTTTCTACACACGAATTTTACGAATGTGCTGTATGCAATTTGTAGCCAACGGAATTGAATGGTGATTTGCGCTGACATATTACTATAAAAACCCTTCGATCTTTATCTTTTATATTTAATTATACATTGACAGAAACTAATGGCACAATTCCAATATTATATAAACTTATTATTATCTGGGTCACAGCATTAAGCAAAAACAAAAGTAGAAAAATCATTCTCCAAATAGAAAAGTCCAAACGTTCAATATAATTCTATACAAACCCTCAAGTCCACTGTCCGATCTATTTAGCAAAGCCCGGTGCGCTATGATGTACATTGTACTTGTACACTGTAGAGTTATATAGAATAGATTGTGTCGTTGAAGCCCCGCAGAACTAGATGACAAGGGGTGATTTTGTAACACTTGTTAGCTTATTCATGAGTCCTAACATCACGTCTATCAAACCTCAATTTGACTCAGTTCGTCAAAGTACACTTCGGGGTCGAGGGACTTCGAACCAAATAATGTATTGTATGAAAGTAGCATCTGATGATTACTATTTACATGGCCTTCATTGTACACGCTGGCTATTCACAATTTGTACGCGGGGGATACATGGATAAGTGCCCAAGTCCTAACATATATCCCTGCCTGAAAATACGATAACCTGGTTATCGAATCTAAGACATACTGATTAACCGTCCCGCATTCGACGGGTTAGACAGAATCGCGAGTATGCGTTGTATATTGATTCAGGTCCGCTATTGTTGGTATAATGAACAGTCAAATATCGATTTCGAATGAGATAGGCGACATATGTACCATACGACCATATGACACCATCCCTTGTATTGATCTGATTTCGCAGGCCTTATTAAATTAGCCAATATGATTTGCGATGGAAATCTGGTGTATATTCACTATTCAGTCTATATCCCATTTGTATACATGGGACGTTTCCAAAAACAAATATAATAAAGGTTTGACACGTATTTCACGCAACGGAAGGAACATTCATGTATACGCTATTTCGACTTGGATTTTCTCGGCGTCATGGATTATACTTGAAATATGTCAAAAGTGATATTTCAGGTCGGTTGTTTAATTGACTCGTACAGTACATGTTTTGAAGTTGCTTTATAACCTTTGTCCAGTGATTATTGTTTAAATATGTACCGGAAAACATTACTCGCATATTTCCTTCGACAATAGCGATTGATAGGAGTTTCGAATTGAGTCAGGATTGATCCAATGTTGTTAGGAAATTAGCAGATTTTAGGTGATCTGAGACACCTTTATTCTGCTTCCATATTTACTGATACTCTGTTTTCGACACGCAAGAGTTATCGCGTATGCCAATCGACTGATTTCCTTCGGAAAATATGTTTTGCAGCTAATTCATTCGAATCAGCGCCATCAGTACACTCATCGTTGCTCTTATAACATATCCGAAAGCGTACCAATGACGATGTGATACTATATCACTATATCAATTACTATGGCATCCGAACTAAATTATAAATGCGGTCTTGCAGATGTTTGATAAAACTGTTTATTTTTACCCCGAAACCTAAATACAGATCGTAATTTATAAGAAATTTAGTTTCTTGACATTCCGCCGAATTGCTCGTAGTAAAACATTGGGATGAAGTCATCGATGTGTTTGGAAGAGGTGAATAGTTCAGATTGTTATCAAGCGCATCAGATCACTAATTGACATTTATCAATACAACATATCTGGTGGGGCAGGCGGATTCTATACCATACGCCGCATATCATTAGTTTAAGACAGGTTTGGTGATAATTACATAGGCCATGATATGAACGCGGGAGAAGTTAGCATTAATGAGTGGATCCATTTGTATGAGAGATTAACTCATTAGAACATCAATGCTAGTATTCAAACTGATTAGACTTTCCTAACGCAACGGGAAGTGCTGTTGTGGTTGGTTTGATTTGCAAGATATGTTATAGTCCTATACTCAGGCTGATCCGTTTTGGGGTTAGATGTTTGTACAGAACAAACACGATTAAAACATGTTCCTTGTTTAAAACATGCGTTTTATTGTATTTCAGATATGACGTCACGCATATACAATTGTGAGATCACAGCGGACATGGTCACATGATTCCCTATGCTTGCAATTGAAAATATAGGGTCAACACGCCTCTTTTAACGAAAAAGGTTGCCTATACCCCTGCCCTAACGAACCAAAGAATATCTTTGACCATGACTAAATCGTCATGCAGCATTTTTACGGTCGGCGGTCATCGTCATCAGAGCATCCATTCCGTTCCTGTTACCTATAAATATACGTCCTTTAAGCTGTTCAACCGACTATGATTTCGAGGGTTTCAACCATTCTATATTGTCTACGTCGACTGTATCTCGTGAAAGTCGTCCCAGGGCTCATGCTACAGCGGTATGGTTCTCAACCGGTGGTCTGCGAAGCATTTTCAGGGGGGCCGCGAAACCTCAAAATTTGAAAAATGGTGATTAAGAACCTAACTTGTATTTTTTAATCAGAGAAATTACGAGGCAGTTTCGCTTCATAACTGCTAAATCTTCAGGACTCAACTAAACAGAATAGCCGTCTGGGGTTGTTGTTGTGGCTGTATCTGGGGTTAATGGTGCTTGACTACTATATTCTTGTGCACCAGACCACTTCGAAAATAATATATCCGCAACAATTAGATTGATCGGATGACTAATACAAATTTAATAACAGTCTGAATTGAATATGGACTCGATAATAGGGCCCGTCGGAGGTGAAATGTTCTAATAATGTCCAAACTCAGTTTAATTGCCAAATTGCCAATAGCCTACTGATACCAACATATTGCTGGTTACAGATGTTTTTTTTTATTAAATAACATTTGTTTAAATGACTGTTTGAAACATGTTTCAACCAAGTTTGTTAAAGCACCTGTTAGTTTTAAATACGCCCCTAATCGTCATTCTAGCTGCACAGTGTTCGCTCAATGTCTTACAAAAAAAGTAGTGCTGAATAGGGCCGCTGTATAAGTCCGTAGTACAAGAATCACCCACAAAAGCATTGTTATCGTTCAAGTGAACACCTAAGTCGAAACATCATCTTAATCGACGCTACACCTTCGCACAGCAGTATCTCTATAGCACACCGACGCCCTTCCCCAACATCATACCAAAACGGGCAGGATCACCGGAATGGAATTTATTGGAAAATAACGAAGAAAACAGGAATATAAATATGTGGGATTGCATGATATAAATGACGTAGGAAAAAGCTTGCAGCGGAATTGACCACATTCATCCGACCATGGAATACCCCGCCTCGCAGGGTATGTCCGGGTATCCCCTTTGCACGAGAGCGCTAACGCACTCGTCGACTTTTACCACTTGGCAAGAAGGCGGAACGTTGGTGAATCTCGCTCGCCTGCAAGACAATGTCATCATTACCTCGTGACCACAATTATCGCCTTTTCACAATGAATCATTGAGTCGCTATATGAATCTTTTTAGAACTTGATCGGAATGTGATTCCGTCTTGCAAGCCTTTGCTTTATTATATGATACTTGTTTGTCGTTGTGCTATAAAGTATCAACATCAACATGATTATGTATATAGGGCCTTCCTCTCAGTTATATACATCGCTGCTGTGAGTTCTATGGAATCAACAACGATCCGCTACAACTAACGAATATGTGTGAACGAAAATCGTGTAGGGGTGGATTCAGATCACTTCGTTTTCAGATACACAGTGAGATAGTCGATGAAAAACTGTTACACCATCGTATGCTGCTCATGAAGTAGTATCGATTCACCGCGACAGTCATCATCGGGGCAGTATAATCGAGTGTGTAAAATGTCCCACCATTTTGACTTACCGACTGCAGCACGCTGATTCGGTCCTACGAAAAACATACACAACATTCTTGTAATAGATATCTTCGAAGGTCATCGTTTCCAGGTTGAAATTTGGCGCTGCCGACGGCGGGCAAGATAAATTGTAAGCCTCCTCTTCAGATACTTCGATCACTTCATCGATTTCCTCCCCAGTGTCCTTTTCGGCAGCGAATTGCGACTTCTTCACAATGACGTTCGGCTCGTCCGCAATGGTATCGGCGATTGCTACTTGACATTCAAGCTGAAGATGCACAATCGACGATAATGATTTACAAGCCCGAGAAGGAAATTGAGCACTGAATTAACCCCACGGCTCGATTGCGATCAATCAAGGTATCACAATTATTTTACCTTCAAATCGATTCAAGGGTCGCACACAACTTCACAAAAATTAGACATCACATAGACAAATATTGACTTACCGCCACATAACGAGATGACACACACTTGCAGGAAATGCACGAATCTCCTTCGAGGGTCCATCGGTTTCCGAGTGAATATTCCTTTAGAGTCGTAGAGGTCTTGTCTCGGCAACCAGTATCTCTATAGCAGTATGCGTACGCATTTTCGGCACCCAAACACATTGCCGCAAACGATACGAGTAGAAGATTCATCTACAAATCAGACGTAACATCTTAAATGATACAGAAACACCAAACTTCGTTTCAAATATTTTACTTCCAGAGCAATTGGTAGCAGACAGTTATCGAGAGGATTTGAAGCTTACCTTGGTTCGACCTTCCGGATTGTAGCTAAGAAACTTGAATATGATGTCTTCTGCGATTAGCCCCAACTTAAATATTGCTGCTCGATTGCAGCGCAAAGAAAGAAGTCGCGCGCAGATGACGTTGCGAAATCGAAAATCCGTCATATTCACTGTTACCAGCGGCACTTCATTGTTAACTGGCCATGAATTTCGACACTGGCGCTACGAATGTTTATGACAAAAGTCGCAACATCAAGTATGTCAAGTATTCATGGATCAGATTCGATTGCGGGTGGTCATAAAAAAAGATCCCATAATATCTTGATGAATCCAGTGGTTAATGGGAACCATTTATACCTAAACGACCAAAGTATTTGTGTTAATGGTAGCTGTAAAATGCTACCAAATGGTATTCGTACACTTTGGTACTCTATCTCATAAACGTGCGATTGCAAACTGTTCACTTTGCTCAGTTTTTTATTGCTGGAAATTTAATGGAACCAATAGATTACCTACTATAGATTAAAGCATTTGAAATTGATAAGGCACAAGCACTATACTTACGCTACGTATAACTAAATAAAACAGCAGTCACATCTTTAGATTTAGTACTGCGTTAACAATAATCTCAAAAGTGTCCTGTAAAATACAGAGTTGAAAACGGTTGATACTATCCGGCGCAGACAATCGACAAATGCAGTAAGCCTATCGGTGTAGTTGCTTATCCCGAATATCACTTCTCTGTCATTCTGGGAAAATATCAGATGTATTCTGAATTGCGTCAAGTCAGTAAATGTGAATTGATGATGAACAACGATAGCGGGGGTATAACTGGCGTCAATATCTGGAGTTGCGCGTAGCAGGCATCGAATGTAAAGCATGGACCGTCGATTGCATCGTTAGTCATGACCCGACTTCCAGTATTTGGAGGCAATCGAGGCCTCATCGATTTCAGAGCAATGCATATTTCCTACGCCACATTCCAGATTACGGAAATAATACGCATTTCAGTGGCGTTTCATTTATTTACAAATGCAACGGCTCCAGAATGTAGATTAAATATGTGGATCACTCTACCAACGTCATTACTGCCCGCATTTCTCAGATCTCGTGACAAATTATTTTCCGCAAATATCTCAAGCGCGCATTCTGAATGTTCTGTTCAAGCTATTTTTCTGGAGCATATTCCCGCAGATATTGTGTATATGGTTTAGTTTCATCGAATAGATTTTCGTCTTATTCTAATCTAAAGCACGGGGTTCTTAATTGGGCTGTCCGCGGACTAGTTTTAAGGGGTCCATGAAAGGCCAATGTTAAACCTACATCTATACAGGGATGCCACTGAGATATTTCGGAATAAGTCAGACGTGGTGACCAAATAAACCCAGAAAAACCCAGATCCTATATTTCACTCAAATATCGATAAAATGGCTGTGAAACTGGAGCCTGACAGTCAGCAATCACAGTAATACAATCATAGAAGCCTTTGATATGGAATCTCCAACAGTTCATACTATACATTTTGTACACTGTAAATATGTTGTTTTCCTCTCGACGCAATGGTATGAGTAAACGAGACAATTGGTGCACCGCGTCAATACTTGATGGTGTATTAAATATATCATCGCACTGCGAATGTCCGTAACAGTGCCATCCATTCTCTATTTCTGACGGTTATTTTCGTGTATTTTCATTGACCTGACCAGGTTGAAAGTGATAGCCTTCGATTGATTAATCCTGGGACAATCACTTTGATCTGGGATAATGACACAGACCCATGCACGTTTGGTCCAAAACAATAACTGCCAAATCATGAAATTCGGAGTATATTCGAATGTGTTGCTGATAACCAACGCCTCAGACTAAATTGCTGGGGGCGTCCAACTGTCTCTTCGTGTGTCCCTGTTGGAGCTAAATATATTCAGATAACAATATGATGTATTAGTCCGATCATCATCGGGTCTACCCATGTGCAGCGCATACTATATACTGTTACATGTTATTTATCGACACAACGAATTTGTTGAGGTGATACTACCACTCAAGTCTTTATTCGTTTTCCCATGAGTCGCCCTACGAACATGACTCTTTGCGACCTGAAGGTTACAATTCAATCCAGAAACCCAGGTGATGCACAAAAAAAAAACAGATCTGGCAAGAAAACCCAGGAGTGGGTCATCATAGGTCACAATAGACACACTTACGATACTAACACCATTGCACTCCAACTGGTATTCAGGCGGCGACGAGAGCTGGGCGTAAAATGACGGCGTTTTTTAGCCATCCTGGATACACGCAACCAACCCAAAATTTAGGTTTAGAAAATGTAGTAAATTATTTTCTACATGACTCAACTATATACCGTCGGCAGCTGGGAATTGCATTGTCGTCTTTTTGTAGCAATCCACCTTGGATGGTTCTGGAAAATTGAAATTTATTCATTGATATGCAATCTGTATACATTGTTTCGTGCTTTTGCAGCGACAATCTTATGGAGATGGAGACTCATGAACTCTCAAAGTCACAAAATCATGGAAATTGCGGGTCACTTCGAAAAGCGAGCTCAAATCTGAAGCTCCTTGTGCTTACGATAAATAATAATCACGCATTCTCCCGCGCTCCAAGTTATTTTCCCATTCATCGTTTCCCCTTTCAAGGAAACGAGACCCGTGCGTGCTCGGAAGTAAGAAGAGGATCCTTGCCGTAATACGTACGTGAACGGTCGATAGCGCGCGCGCCAACACACAAAATGTATTATGAATTTATGAAAGTGTGTAAATGGTATATATACAATATAGGCATATACGTCCTCAGCAATCCAGGTCGAAGATAAATGACATGATGCGATGGACGCAGTTTAACCAGGAGATGGCTCCCGAAGAATAAGGAAACGCTATGTTTATAACGTACAGCCGCAACTGACCCATCGAACCATTAATAATATATAGAAAGCACACAAAAATGTACACATGGTATATAATATACACGAAAACGCACGCACATCAGGGACTCGAATCGTTTGTATTTGAAATTACGCTGCTGTTTATGTAGGATTCTGAGAATCAGATCGAGATTAAATAAGCTAATAATTTGATGGATATAGATTTATTTATAGTTTTAATAATTTTTCGCATGGTAGTGCCTCGACGTCCCGCAACAATGCCGAATATTTATGAAACGTAAATACCAAAATCAAGCGTGACAGTAATTTAGATTGTTATTTATACATCGGATTCATGAGATTGACGGTGATCGCCGACATGCGTTGAGATTACAGCTATAATATTCTGTACGCTACACAATGGTAACCACACAGCGAGGTCGACTCCACAATTCCTACCGAAGCGTTGGATGGAGGTGTATCCATGCTCCTCTTGGCCATCCGTAATCCGCGTATAAGCGGTGTCTTACGAAAGCCTAGAACGGAGTCAAATGATCAGTGTGGTCGAAACACCATGAAAACCAAAACTGGCAAAACCACATCACGCATTGTGAGTGAGTCTTCACATAGTCTTACGATTGTCAGCCACGGGTTAAGTAAAATATATTTTGATTGCTAGCGTCATTGCTTTACTATAGAACACGCAGCGAAAGAACCCGGTTTGTGGAGATGTGCATAGTCACAATACATGTTTCCTCGGCATACAATCACGATGACTCTTTCAAAAGAAAACCCCGCAAACTAAAAGATATGAAATTTGGCATATTATGCAATTTCATCCTTACCTAACAATGTCAATTTCAACAAATTTCCTTCAGATATCATTCTTTTCCCTCGTCAGTGACAATTTTCCGTGAATACTGATCACTTAATTATTATGGGGTAGGTTTGTCACTAATTGTTTGTTCAAGAGATCGATATAAATTGCATGGAAATGCGGTATCCGATTAGATTTTATTTGTTTGCAGTTTTTTCTGTATAATTATTCATATTGTGTCCACATCATTGGTAAATTTTACGCCATGCCACTAACAGTTTGTATGATTCCTGAGCTGCGGACTTATAACATAACTCGACCCGTTTTCGTTCTATAGGAGCCCAGATAAACCTCCAACACTTTGGACGGGGTTTTGGAGACAACCTCTGTAAGATCCTAACCCGAGATCGATT
>ATSW01006951.1:0-15865 GCA_000444245.1 Botryllus schlosseri
TTAATGGAAAAAAGTGAATTACATTGTTAACATATGCTTCTAAAATCTAAGTGGATGTGGTAAAATTATAGGTCATGAGAAATTGAGGGTTGATATAGAAAATAATATTTACTCAGTATCAGTATTGAAAGCAATGGTATACATAAAACATGTGCAACTTTTTTATGCACATTAACCCCGAGACACCCTTTACTATCAAGACATCAAAATGCATTTGGGATATTTCAAATCTGGTCCCGGTCGCTGTAGGCTATATGCAGCCTTGTTGTTTTACTTTACACGAACACCTGCTCACCACAAACTAAAAAGACGCATTTACCCAGCTGACTTCAGTAGACACTTATTTAGTGCTCCAAATGTTCTAATGTTGGCCTTCGTCATCCACCTTTACGTCTGGTTTTACGATTTGGAAACGTATGACGTTACAGCACAGACTGTTCTAGCCGAATGTTACAAGGTCAACAGATAAGGTTGAAACGATGCTATATGGAAACTGTAAATTGTGACTGTATTCCTAAATTCCAAGCAGCTTTTCGCGGGTCGTTAAATGCACATGTATGGATTACAGCGGGGATCGGCAACTTTTTTTTGCTCTGCGTGCCGGTTTTGAAAGTGATATTTATGGCGGACCGGTATTTTAAAACACAAATTTTCGACATTGAAACAGCGTACGCGGATTTTGTTACACTTCAGTTAAAGATCTTTCGTAATTTCGTTGTGCAGATAAGTTCAAATCTCGACATTATACAAGATTCCGCAAATCAAAGGGTCCAAGGCGGAATATGCTAAGTAATGATATAACTACACATAATTTTCGACTCTAACTATGTCGTATCAATTGTTCACGGCGGATTTGTACAGATCCGGATCAAATCCATGATAAAACGAACCACGAATAAAGCGTCTAATATCAAGAAGCGGCATTGAGTGAAATTTCCTGTATTTACTTTTAGTGGCAAACATTTGTCGTAATTGCGATTTGTGATAATTTTTATTATCGCGGTTCATCGGCTCGCGAGTAGGGCTGGGCAAAATCGAGTACCTGAGTGATTCGATTCTGAATCACGTAATATGCTTCGAGTCGAGTCGAGTAATAGAGTATCTCTCATTATGACGTCATAGTAGAATGTAATATATTAGAATTCAAATATGTACCTTTAATGGGACCACAAAGAATATAATGCCTGTTATCTATCACATTAAAGATACTTGGGTATTTTTTGGATCTTACCAATTTCATTGCACCTGGTGACAATGTTGTGGGATGACCATGACTTCGGAAATGTGCTATTTCCAGTAATGTTCGTAGCTTTGTACTATGTTTCGTATGCTACCATACGGCCAACCAAGGTTTCAAGGCTTCAACAGTGAAAATTAGATTCGAAACTACAATTCTCGTTGATCAATTAACTTTCAGTGTCGAGTCGCGTATAATTTCAGTACTCGAAAAAATCACCTTTTGCTACTCGACTCGAATCATTAAAATTTATACTCGATTCAGATTCGAGTAGGCTACTCGAATCATTGTGCCCAGCCCTACTCGCGAGGTCAAAATAAAGGTTTAGAGCCACTGCTACATCGTCTTAGTAGACGATTCGTAACTATCATATTGATTCGAAACTGATACCGCATAAGGGAAGTAATTCAGATCTGTATAAACCAGCCGTGAGCAATTGATACGACATGACTAGAGTCAAAATGTCCAATGTCAAACATACATGTTTTTGGAAGACCGGTTCGCGATATGACTGATTGCGCAGTTCGGTATACATTTGCGCCCGTAACTCTTCTGCAGTTATANAATTAGTTTTCAGATGTTCTGTCGATGTAAATTGAGGTTGTTATAATATAATATAAAGGGTATGGTATCGAGACATTGTATACCATATACAGATATTTCACATTTGCCCTGAGTGAGCATAGGACCCTTTGTACCAAGTATATCAACTGTGGATAGAGAAATGTTCAGTCGGGAATGGGTTCATCTCTAATACATTGGCAGGCAACATACGGCCCATATATAGGTCGGGTCGGGTCGGGCCGGGTCGGATCCGGTCCGCAACGGGAATTTGAGCGACCCGTAGAGAGTTTCTATATCCTGACAGTAAAATTCGAATCTGAAAGTATTGACAAATTTTATGCGTCACAGAATGAATCCAAGTTTGCCAACCTGAGAAAGATTGTCATGAAAGTATTTGTTTTGTCGGGTGTACAACTGTACATACATTTGCGAGCAAACTTTTTCGACTTTGTACATTAACAAGACAAAGCTGTGTTCCGATAGAACTGGTGTTCACGTGTCGTCGTTACAAAAGGTGTCTACATCCGACATGCAACCAGAGTTCAAAGAAATTATTGTTGATAACTTTGATCGACCACAGATGTCTGATTGATTTCAACAGCTATTGAAGAACATTAGGTTAATATATTCATTAAATACTGGTTTTGGCCTCTATGTCCTAAACATAAAGGCTACTTTAAGTACGATTTATTCCTTGTATAAATGGATATGTACGCGATTAACGTATTCATTCTGTAATCCGGCCCGCCAAGTAGCCTACTTCATTTTCCCATATCAGGCATAGGGTTGCCATATTTAGGAAATCTGAAAAGAGGACACTTTTCAAAATTTTCAGACTTGAAATACCGGAGAAAAATCCTGAAATAATGATAAATTTTCCCGCCCGTGGTTCGGTTGTCTAAAGAAAGATCAACTTTCCGGCTCAGTTCCAGAAATATCCGCCGGACCGTTACTTCAGTGCTGATTTACTGTGTTTCACTCGAATTTGACCTTATATTGAAACAAAGTTCTCAGAAAAGAGGACAATTGGGCGTCCTCCGAGGACACTTTCAAAAATAATCAAAAAAGAGGACGAATGGGAACCTAGCATATACACGTTCTATATAATATGCCGGCTTGTTCTTAATGATGCGGCCAGAGTGAATTACTTTTGAATTTTTCAGAACGATTTGAATGCGTATATCCTATTTTACAAGAATCAGGTTAATTGCAAATAATGCGTGGCTAAGTTGGCCTGATGTTTATAACGATTCATATTGCCCACCACATAATCATATTGTATAGGCCTCCTTGACGGAATCGGACAATCGAGTCATTCCAATCAGTTATAAACTCACATGCACAGCGCATATTCAAATTATTATGCACGCCGTTGAAGGTGGAACTTGTTTTCAAATTTTGGTACTGGTAGAATCAATTCGATATCGTATTCGTTAAGTGCTTGCCTTCAGGGCTGTTGTATTATATTGTGTTAGTACTTGCATAATTCATGTTGGTTGACGAACGCGAACAATCCTACCCACAGTTCTTCGCTACACTGTAGGCCTACATATCAAATGAAGATTGAGTTCGAAACAAATATTTGCTCGCGGAAATAATATTTTGTGTAAAACACTGAGGGGCTGAAACCTGCACTGTATAGCTTGCAGCAGGGGCTCCGAACCTTTTTATAACCGCAGTCGATTATACAAATTCTGCTCAAATATTGTTTCATTTCTGTCGTTGCGACGTAGTAATGGTAGGTACAGTAACTGAGACAGTGATGACAGATTGCCTGTCATTATGTATCGCATCAACCATCCGAGTGACATGCCGTTCTGGCATAATGATCATTCGGAATCAAGGCCACGTCAGTCCTAATTATACTAGTGAGCCTGGACAGAATGAGCGTTTAACCCATTTGGGGGAAATTGGCGGGATATTGATGACGTCTTTTTGGTCAGCAAAATGGAGGAACCACGATCATCAACCGATTTGTCAGCCACTGGATTATTATCGTTAATTGCACAAGCTTGCTCGATTGAGAAGTAGATCGCGCGTTGAAAATTTGTGAGCCCCTGACGACTTAGATCTGAATGATTGGTTATTAGTTGATATGAGATTTTCACTCGCAGTAGGAAATCAAGGGGTGTCAAGAATTGCCTTCCAATATTAGCTAAATAAGGCTTTCCGCTAATAAGCATCGTTTGGTGCAGAAATCGACATTGTAGACCAGCGTCGTGGCAATAGTTTCTATCAGTAGAACTAGAAGTAGGCCATGGTTCACACAAAGCGGTATTGTCCCACGGAAAATATAATTTGAGTAGATATATAGACTATAGGGAAATATCTAGATATATGCATCGTGATATGACGATGAGCACCGTACGATGTGTATGGTATATTGACTTTCAAGAATGTTGTATGTTATCGTTGGGAATTTTTTCTACACTTATGGTATTATACACAATTACACATATACAAATGATATGGCTTGGTCTGAGTCACTGTGCGAGAATGTGCGAGTGAGATGGCTGTGTACTGGTCAGTGTGTAGGGTATAGGGGTATGACATGATGAAGTAGTTAGTAGTCTGCATGCGTCTGAGCGGGCTTGCACGGTCGATTGCGGAAGACCATCCTTAGAATTTGAGTCTTTGTGGATGGTAATGAGTCCTTATCGGCTGTGAATGGTAAAGCTACTGAGGTGACTGTAAAACTGTACATGAGGTTTGTGTGGGGCTCGATTGCTGTGTACGTGCGTCGTGTTCGCGTCGTTTTAATATGACGTCTAGGGTTCCGTGAAAGGTTTGTATCCATCGCAATGTTGGGATCTTTTGCGTCATGTCAAGGTCTTAACTTTTTATAACAGCGTACTCTTTCAATTTATCTGCTTGAATGGCGTACCCCTCAAAAATAATGTAGCAGAAAGTGTACGCAATTGAAAAGGCAAAGCACTTTCAAACATCATTTCAAGCATTTCATGCGTAAAAGTAAGTCTATTTCTAGAAGTGCATTGTAAACGCACACAAGTAAGTAATGTTCAACCAAAAGTCTGGCACGAAATTTCTTCTTCATCATGAACAATGCACAATGCACATGCTTGAAACACCTTGCTCGCACGTGTAAGTGGAATAATGGTAAATCGTGGTGGTTTAAGCCTCATTAAGCGCTGCATTTAATAGGCCTAAGATAATTTCGAGCTTGTCCAATAAACGTACGAATCGCTGTTGTAAAAGTTATCAGAGTTGCAGAAATTTGAAGGTGCTCCCAACCCCCCAAAATTAATCTTGGTTGCCCCTGGGGGAATACGTAACTTGTTTGTGAATATATATACGATTGTTGATATACGATGTTCTTTTGAATTCTCTACTATAGTTGCTGACGATTATCCCTGACGAGTGTCAGCCGAAAATATTCGAGTTCATTTCAATATGAATATACTATTCAATTGTATATTAAAGTTCTGTACCTCCAAGAAGCTGTTAAGTATATATATATATATGAACTCGTATGGACTGTGTGGTAATTGCGAAGTGACGAGATTACCTACTAGGGCAGTGATTCTCAACCTTTTTGACCTCGCGGCACCCTTTAAAATGAAAAGTACTTCGCGGCACACCAGCATAGTGGCTCTCCACTTTTATGGCTAATGGTATACCTGCAGACTACCAGAATATTTAGCAGCAACCATAGTTGTACAGAGGTGATCTCTAACGAAGTAATTGTACCCAGATAGGCTTTGCTCTGCCTCAAAAAATAAATCGCGGTGTCTTAGATCTCTGCGGACATGTCGCAAATACGTCTACGAATGGTATCATTTGACATGGGAGTCGTTTTTAATTCTTCCGCATCTTTGGTCCAAACATTTTTTTGCAATTCTAGAGCATGCCGACAAAAGAACTTCCACCGCTTCCGTGAGATTTGAATTTTCAGCTACTGATAGGCCTAATTCTGCTACCACATAACTGGCCTGCTGCGATCTCGTTTAAACGTCGGGATGCGCTTGGATACTATTTCATAAGATTTCATTGGCAATAAACTCTGCCCACGTCCGCATTATCGATTCAATTAAACATCGCATCGAAGATGCCAAGCACGATCGCCACTTACGAATACAGAGGCGTAGAGGCGTGTGGAAGCCAAACGCATTTCCACCAGGTCGTGTAGCACGCGTGTGGACACTGGACAGCAATACCTCAATAGTTCTATTGACAGCCACCTGCGGCTCAAATATAGTTCCATTAAACCAGGATAATAACCTCGGCGGTGGGGAATTTGGTCACTGATATAATTTGATCAGCTTTACTTCTTAATTCTCAAATTCGTGCCCTGTTGGCAACCATAACGTTGCGCTCCGAGCCTATACATTTTGACGGCAGTGCCTGCACGCTATCTAACAATCGCAATGCGGACGGCTATGTTTGTAATTCGGATTCGTATACGTGAAAATCACTTCCAAAGGAGTTGATTTCTCGGTGTGAATTAGGACGACAACGACGACTTGAAAACTGCATTGTCTAGGGTTAGCATATTTTGGAAATCTGAAAAGAGGACACTTTTTCAGAATATTCAAACTTGCAAATTCTCCATCAGAGCCCAAAATAACGTTTTTTACTCCACATTGTCAGGTGATTGACTTAAAAAATAGGTCCGGCTCCCGAAATACCCGCCGGAGCGTCACTTCGGTGCGGATTTACGGCATATCAGTCGCATTTTGCTATAAATATGACCTAAATTCTCAAAAAAGAGGACAAATCCTCTTAAAAGAGGACGGACGTATGGTAACCCTAGCATTGTCACACAGGCGCCGGTATCTCTGCTCTGCTCTGCCATCACTCAACGTATTGTGCAGAACTGAATTCAGCCTCGAAAGTAACGATATGTCGGGCAAAGCGAATTCGCGGGGATATTGATGCGGGCATAACAGCAATTTTGATTTTTCAACTTGAAATCGAGCCCGATTTAGATTTATTATCGTTTGATTTGGATTACAATTATTTTCCGCATAATTTCAAAATTTTGCAGAAAACTCTCGCGGCACCCTTGGGAGACATAAATGGCACTGAGAACCACTGTACTAGGGTATACGATGATGCTCATGTTAAGCTATATGGTGAAGGCTGCATTTCGTATTTCATATTTGATTACCATAGGTAGATGGCTTGGGTGCAGCGCGCAATCCCGTCCTTGGGCGAAGTTCCCAATCCTTTTGAAGACGCTGCATGAGTTTCGACAAAGCGGCTTGATCTTGAAAGCGGTTAACATCTGAATGAATATGATCCAAATGAAAAACATCATAATCCAGGCTCGAGCGTAGAAAATGAGCGAAATGCACCATTGCTGCCTCCATATGTTCGACGTTTTCCATTTTGACGTGGTCTGCACGCAATATGTGACACGAAAAAAATCGACAGATATTACCAAACTTACATCCTTGACACGCTAATGGCAGTAGGTGCCAATGCCCACGACCTTGCCTATATGTCCGGACTTGATTTCGAAGCAAGAATCTCGAAGCAGTATTATTTCACAATAGCTGGTCCTCATTTTAGTATATTTCCAATTAATTTCAATACTATCCTCTCAATTTGTAGTAAGATCACGACATGCGCATTTAAAGTGACTGGACGACGCAATTCGCATGGATTTCCACATCGATGATCTCGCCATCAACATATTTCGGATAATATTATCTCCCTGAAGTAACACGGTCGTACCGCCTACTTCTGGTCCATAGCAGGGTCTGAGCCCGATGTGACGAACATAATCTGATTCCCCTTATGGAATATCGAAATGGTTTTGAACATGAATCATATAATATACATTATGTATTTGCATATCAATGATAGTATATGAAAACTTAGGAGTGTCAAGGAAGTATAGAAAATGTCAAGTGTTACAATTCAAATTTTAAATTCGTGGTAGGATTATTTGAATTAATTTATGATGAATGTATATGTTATTTTGATTTGGAAAAGTGACGACTATTTGAGAATATTGCTCCTTGCGTTGGGCATTGACTATTTCATAATATGTACAAAAATGTGATGATTGATCTGTAAATCCATGAGTAGAAACAGGTGAATTTATAAGATTTCCGCCATATCACGATCCAACGTGCCTGCATAATTAGGATGAAATAAATGTCTTAGTCGATTTATAACGCGGTATAACTCTGAGGTAGGTTGTGGTTTCCTGTGCTGTGGGTGTATATTCACACCCGTATATCAGGGGTGGTAGAAGGGTGGAAATACACACTCTTTTCGCTAAAAGTCATATAGAGAGACTGTATACACCGCATACAGTACAGTTATACAGTATATTACTGCATAAAACAACAGCTCTGGGCGGGAATGGGGAATTCGACCAAGTCAAAGTCATGCACACCTTCTACGTTGTACCGGGGCGCGAAGGACTGGTATCTTCTTGCTGAGGTTTTCTGAATGCTGGGGACCTTCTTTCCGTCATTCATGTCCACCCTTTGTGAATTCAGTGGTAGGGAATTTCCTTCTCCCAGAAACAGGCAGCATGCTAGGATAGTAGCAGAAAATTTCCACATCGTGCTCATGTCAATCGCTAAAGTCATAATCTGTAAATGTTCAATTTTGTGTGGATTAGAAAAGCGTAACTATCTTGTGCTATAGCATCAATCGAATATATTTCTGTTCGCATGATTTGAATCTCGCTCAAAAAGACGATTGTAGTTCTGTCGAAATATCGTACGGATAAACTAAACCAGTGGTCCCCAACGTGGGCGATATCGCCCCCCAGGTGGCGAAAATGACGAACGGGGTGATATGGGGGCGAAAATGGACAAAGGGGGCGACGGGGGGCGGAAATAGCGAAGGGGGCGATAGGGGGAGCGATGACGCGTCAAAACAGCTGACCTTTTTTTTAGTCAACCCACGGAAATTTAGTTACAAAAGTGTCAAATCAGGCTGCGAGCCGTAGAGTTGACCTTTTTTTTTCTTTTAGTCAACCCGCCGGTGATTACAGTTTTATGCCCAATTTTCGGTACACAAAATTTGGGGGGGCGATGATCGGTGTTGAGCTTGAAAAGGGGGCGATGGGTCGAAAAAGGTTGGGAACCACTGAACTAAACCCAGTCTCGAGCAGACGAAAATGTATCTTATCAGTTTTCAATGTATATGTTATCGTCATGTTTACCTTCAACGCTAATGATTCTTCATATCATNGTTTAAACTTNGTTTGACTGCATTGTTTACACTGCGAATCGCATTATATTCAATACTCCGCTTGTTGCGCTATATTCATTTTCAATCTCTACATTGCTCCTTAAGTCCACCAAGAGCACTTGATAGAACCTTCCCGAACTCTTTCGAGTTAAAACATAGACATCTATAGACAATACGACGCAGTTCCCTATACATTNTGTGGGTGAGCATTTTCAATGGTATGTCNCCCAATAATGAGAACATCAATATTATATGGATGGAAACTAGTGAAACATAGATAAAAAGCAATTTTGAATAGAACAGTTCAGCGGAATTTTGCCTAAAGGTGCNACACCCAACAATTTTCAAACAACTAACTAATTTTTCGCTCTCTGGAAATTGTATTTTAGACATATATCTTGGCTAGGCCCCATCTCTTCTCTCTTTTAGAGAAACAATAGATCTCCACGNTAAATCATTATTTTGACAATGTCATTTACTTATTGCAACGCGCTATTACAGTGGTTCTCAACCGGGGGTCCGCGAACCATTTTCAGGGAGTCCGCGAAGCGTCAAAATAATTGATAACGTAATTCGTATTTGTTTTTAATTCGCAAAATCACGAGGCAGTTTCGCTTCATAGCAAAACTCCAGAGCTCACATCAACAGAATGGCCATCTTAGATGAAATATCCTACAGTGCACACTCAATTTAATTNTCTNATTGTCAATAGCCTACTGATACAAACATTTTGCTGTT
The DNA here is from genome assembly GCA_000444245.1 of Botryllus schlosseri. Taxonomy (NCBI): domain Eukaryota; kingdom Metazoa; phylum Chordata; class Ascidiacea; order Stolidobranchia; family Styelidae; genus Botryllus; species Botryllus schlosseri. The sequence goes on from ATSW01006951.1 coordinate 9,716, forward strand.
TNGAGATGTTTTGATGGGGATTGTTGAAAAAAAATTTGATGAGTAAGGTCAATCACGGTGACTTCGAATTGTTTACAAAAATCCATTTTCTCCTGTGATATACGTACCATTTTTCCATAATAACATCGAGATAAGCTGCAAGATAGAAATGACCAGGCTTGACGTCATATATTCGATAAAAAATTGTTTGTCAATTTTGGTGGCATATTTATTGGGATCGAACCGAAATGTGTCGTCGGAAGCCGTACGCGTTATTATTACGTTCGCCACCACCTATATTTGTGAAAATGGATTTTTGGCACTTGTTTATATCAAATCGAATGAGCTGATTTTCAAGACACGACCACTCATTTCTAGAAATGCAGTTGCAGAATTCGCTTTGAAATAATACAAGTCAACCAACTGCAAAAATAGTATGATCTTGTTTTCAAGAAAAGTCATTTTGTTGCTATTTAACACTAAGCCTACAGTTATCATTTGCACGAGACAGATAACGATTGCACGATAATTGACCAAAATTTGAACTAAAACTTCGTGGGGGTCCGCGGGGTCCGTGACGGTCCGAAAGGGGTCCGCAAAGACAAAAAGGTTGAGAACCACTGCGCTATTATGTATTTCTGTTTCGCATCAAAGCAATGTAATATATCAATTCAAGTGTCACTGCGATTGTAGGTACGCATGAACGCAGCGCTTGCAAGAGCGCATCAAGCAAGAGGCCACACGTTCTAGTTCGATCTCGCGCATTACATTCTTTGACTGTCGGATAGTGGCATACAATCAGGCCATGGTAATGAAGTCTTCTATTCGCAAGGATTAATTGATACCTCCACTTGTGTTTAAAACTATTGTTCTTAATTCTTCGCTTGCCAACGATTGCCCCTGACAAGTGTCAACTCGATAAGATTCGGATTGTTTAGTTTTGAATATAATATTTGAAGAGCTTCTTGGAGGTACAGAACTTCGAAATACAATTGAATAGTATATTCCTATTGAAATGAATCCGACTATTTTTGCTGACACTCGTCAGAGGTCATCGTCAGCAACTAGTAGAGAATTGCAACATATAGCATATCAACGATCGTATCATAATATTTGATGTCACCGGCATGAAATTTGGAATTATCGAATTATCTCTCCGCCCCGATTATTCGAAATTTCATGCCGGCGACGTCATATTTTGTGATGCGACTGTTTATATACAACGATCTTTCCAATTCTCTACTAGTTGTTGACTATTACCCCTGACGAGTGTTAGCCGAAAATGTTCGGGCTCATTTCAATATGAATATACTATTCATTTGAATATATTATTGAAATTCATATTGACAGGAAAACAGCTCTCTGCGTATAATTTCGATAAATGGACAGACCTTCCAGTATACATAATAATATTAATAAAAATAATAATACTAACAACAACAATATAAGTTCTTCCAAAAGACTTGAGTAAACTTTTGGGTAATAGTCCGATGAATTGATCACATCTATGTGTGCTAATGTGTGCAAATCGTCAGTCATCGTCACGTCAATTTTATTTGTCATTGCCATGTGTCTCTTGATTTTCACTCATTTCTGTTCTTATTNACATCACCACGTNACGGGAAGAATATTCTTTGAATATNTATCATTAATATTGTTGTTNTTGNTGTTTATTGGTATTGTTGTTCGTTGTGGAATCATGTACCAATCTCGTGCTGCGACGATTCACTATAAACGCGAACTTGAACATGTTGTTTCAAGTTAGCTATTCAAAAGAATTGCATCAACGCAGCATATGATCGTTATTTTTCGAAGTGGACTTCGTTGATTCGTGAAGTTATCAANGTAACGCATTCACATCACTCAAAATCNCGGAGGGAATCGACNAAGTTCTGAGTTACGATGTAAAGCACTCCGTTACCTCGCCATCATGAACGAATCGACAAGTTTTCCTATACTAGCTGTCACTTTTTATCTTCGTCACGGTAGCTATAGACTAGAAATTGCAGTAGCCGCTTTTGCGATTGATTTTGATCGAAAGTAATAGTCTATCCTTAGCAGCACCAATTTATTTTGGGCAGCTTATTAACAACATTCATCTGGCAACACAGTTATTACTATTTGAGCATTTCGCAAGAGGCAAACAGTTGACGCAGTTGCACATCAGTGCATCTCCTGATGCTATACGCAAGATCGAGAAGCTGAGCCCGTTTCGCTCCATGTCACGTGCGTGGACGGATATTGTATTCTTTCTCAACTCATGACATGAAATGGTGAACGACACAACCATGTGTATATAGTTAAAATGATAGAGAAGCAGAGATGTAAGGAGAAATAATGGTAATTTTATAATGAAGACATGAAGGCATGTTTAGCTTTGGAGGACAATATAGGACAAGGACATTGATGCTTATAGACCAGTGGTTTTCAACCTTTTTGTCTTCGTGGACCCCTTTCGGATCGTCGTGGACCCCGGGGACCCCCACGAAGTTAAAGTTCAAATTCAGCTCAATTATCGTGCAATCGTCATCTGTCACGTGCAAATGATAGCTTAGTGATAAACAGCAACAAAATGACTTTTCTTGAAAATAAGATATTGCTATTCATGTANAAATTGAGGTTGANNNCTNTTATTTCNAAGCGNATTCTGCAACTGCATTTCTTGAAATACGTGGTCGTGTCTNGAAAATNCANNCCNTCNATTTGATATGAACGAGTGCCGAAAATCNATTTNCACAAATATANAGNTGGTGGCGAAGGTAATAATAACGNGTAANGCTTCCGACGNCANGTTTNGNTATGATCGCAACAAATANCNCACCAAAANTGACAAACAATNCTTTATTAATGAACATATANNGTNNAGCNTNNNCATTTCTATCTAGCTCGAGCAGCTTATCTTGAAGTTANTATGGAAANTNGTTNTGAATATCACAGGAGANAATGGATTTTTGTAAANATTNCGAAGTCACCNTGATTGACCTTACTCATCCAAACNTTTTTTCNACAATCCNCAACAAAACATCTCTAAACAGCAAAATGTTTNTATCAATAGGCTATTGACAATTTAGCAATTAAAATGAGTCTGCACTCTGCACAGTAGGATATTTCATCTCAGATGACCATTCTGTTGATGTAAGCTCTGGAGTTNTACTAGTAATGAAGCGGAACTATAGAAATTAGGTTATTAACTATTTTGAGGCTTCGCGGNCCCCCTGAAAATGCTTCGNGGACCCCCGGTTGAGAACCACTGTGGTAGACCGACGAAAATAGTTTTTGAACACGCCCTTGAATTNCAGTAATCCCCACTTAGGTATAGCGCATAAGTTAAAACATTTCATTTTAATCGGACATTTCAATGGTTACGTTTGCGAGATCTCTTTTTTCTTCCCCAGTATTATATCCTAAATGTAGGTAACTATCTGACTAACCCTGTCTACCTTACTGGCTGTATGAGTAGCCGGTCTGAACTTCATGCCTTCATGCGCGTTGCATATTTAACTGTGTCCAAATTGCAGAATTTACCGACATATCAGTTTCGAGCTTACGATAATAGGCAGTTGCATATTGTAGTGCATTCGCTGTACATTACAATCCCGTTAACTGCATCCATCGTAAGCAAATAGGGAAGAATATTTAAATGTAGCCGCGACAGGGTTATCAACTGACTATCGTTCCGTAGATGAAGAAATTACAAATGGCAACGATCTCTCTATGTCATGCATAGGTGCAGAATTGCAAGCTGTTGCGGTGCAAACCTGGTTTTATGCTGGCGGGTCATGCATTTTTTTGCTACACAGTTTCTCTACTATTTTCAATACCCGATCTTGATGCGCACAAAAAAACTGAAGGTTGAAGACCGAGCCGTCGGTATACCACAGTTCGATACACAAATCCGGGATTAAAGTTGTAATTCAAACTTCTAATTTTAGAGGATTTGGGAATATGACTTGTTGAAGAAATTAAGTATATTCACAAGTCGGAAGCTTGTCATGAGTCGCGTTTGGACCGGTATCCGCAGGTAACAAAATGATCAAATCTCGACCGGTATACGGACAGAATCCTATCTCAAGGATATGCGACAACGCACATGCAACTATGGATGATCGGATAGAAGATACGAAAAAGCCACATGCACTAAATTGCGAATAATAATCTTTTATGTCACATCGAAATATTCTACAATTTAATAATAGTAAAATCATATTGAAATAGACTCAAATATTTCCAGCTGACACTCGTCGGACGTAATCNCCAAAAACTATAATATAGATTTCAAAGTCATTTAGAAAATCTAATAGTTGCTGACGATTATCCAGTCGAANATAGTCGGGTTATTTCAATAGGAATATATTATTCAAACCTATATTGAAGTTCATTACCTCCAAGAGTAGCCTATCTTCTAATCATTCTGGGCAGAAATTTACATATATGGAATGTGCGCGCTATAGTTTTGCATATCGGACACGAACACAAAACATCGATTCTCAAAATCCTACTTCTCTAACCAAGAAAGCATCGGCATATACTCGATGGTTCGAAGTAATCAAATCAAAGCAAATTATCGTGTTATTAGGGGCTAATTATATTTCAGCAACATCAACGGAATGCACACGGCGTCGCGTCGGAAAAGTCGGCTGAGGGTGAGCTGAGACTTCTCGTCTCAATTTTCCATCGACGTCCACACTGTGCAATGAGCATGTGATACAGTGTCCGATTTGCCTTTTGCTTTGATGGGTAAACAAGCCAATTGTCCCTGAACAAGATAACAATCGAGACTTTTCAAAGTTATCGCTGGTAGATATGGCGTAATATATATCCATTCATTCAAGTCAAGTTTTTGTTTTAATATTCGTGGTGCTTCGATTACATAAGTAATTTCCCACCAGACCTATATTTATTGCGATTGCCGAGCTGTCGACTATTAACAGGGCACACTTTCTTTCAAAACTATTGTTTGGGTGGTGAGGGTGGACACGGGCGTCGGACATACATAAACCACCAACACTGAGGTAGAAAATCTGGGAGGGATAGTCCATAATAGATTTCGGATACTTTTAAACAATAAGTATTACTAATACTCCCCAGACTTTTCGAATTAAGCTATCACATTCAAAAACGAGGACAAGGATATATATAGGCTATATATAGAAAAGCTCCTGTACTGATTGTACATCGCAATTAGGCCTACATAAAACTTCACAGCTATTATCATGCAAAATCGTAATTACGGTATTTTAACCACCCAAGCCGACAAGTCTATACTGCTATGACTAGAATTAGCAAGTGAATGAATTTATGCAGAGAGGTAGTCAGTAACGCAGTAATTCTAGCGTTTCGGAGTACGCAACTAAGTTTTGCCAGCTGTAGTGTGTTTATACTCATCGGTTATGATTACAGACTACATGTACTTTACTTCTACTGCGACATGTGTACCAACTATGACTACTTTGATCACCAACCATGACTTGGATCCACACTAGCACAGTAGTTCTCTACCAGGTGTCCACGAATCATTTCCAGGGGTCCGCGAAACCTCCGAATTTGCAAAATGGTGGATATCCTAATATTTAGTTTATTAAGTTAGAGTAATCGCGAAGCCGTTTCAGCTCATAACTGCTAGACCTTCAGGACTCACAAATACAGAATGGCCACCTGTGATGAAATATTATATACCGTGCAAACTCTTTTTAATTGCCAAGTTGCCATTACCCTACTGATACAAGCATATATTGCTGTCTAGATTTGTTTTTTCTGTGATATATATAAACGCTATTCCAGAATTACTTCAAGCTGAGCTGCTGGATAGAAATGACGAGGCTGAACGTTATATTGGCAGTGTAGGAATGACTCGAGTCATGACTTGACTCGAGTCAGACTCGAGTCACCCTTTTCGTATGACTTGACTTGACTTGAGTCACTTTGCTAAAATGACTTGACTTGACTCGGCGTATCAGAAATGTGGATTGACACGTGACTCGGAGCAAAATTCACCAGTCAATTTCAAGTCATCAAGTAATCGGTGTCGATAAAAATCACTGTATCTTAGATATGTTCGGATTGTTCGCGTAACGCTAGTGTAACCCGTGGGAGCAACCAATTATATTCAATTATCGTGCGTTTTACTGAGCCTCCATTGTTTTCTCACAAATATATTGACCTCAAACGAAG
>ATSW01006952.1:0-19783 GCA_000444245.1 Botryllus schlosseri
GTTTATTGTACCTCGTTCGCAGATATTAAGCCCTAACTTATCCCACATTTTACTTTCAGATCACCCTCAATTACGTCGAGGGTGACGTCAAGTCAATAGCAATTAATTAATTTATTTCTGTTTATTTTTTTTATGTTAGTTATTTTAATAGGAAAATCATTCAAAACCTTGCGTTTCTCATGATTGAAGCTAGTGTTTCTGAAAACGACAGTTTGGGTACGAGACAGTACAGCGCGATAATTTGTGTGATCCCAGAAATGGTTGAGACGAAAACACACCAGTAGGAATGCTTCATCTAGCAGGCAAGGAAAGGATCATGGGCAGCCACTACGTGATTCCTGCCTGATCTGATACGTTAACCTTGCTTTGTAAGTTTTCATCCACTGTACATGCCTCCTCTTTACTTAGCTTAGGCCCAGGTTGGTGTAGATTACCTCAGGTCGTTGCGTTACCTTGCTATCTTTTCATCGACGATTGATCTGATCAATTCAACGATAATAAACTCCGAGCGCAGATTGCTGTAACNAACATAGCGTCAATTTCAGTGAGCACTAGGCAATTCTACCCCGATCTAAATAAGGACTCATGCATTCGTCTTGTATCTCTCATTCAATGATATAAATATATAATTTCTCTCATTTGATCACCTCTGCAGAAATCGCTAACCCATATTGCTACACATACTCACATATCCTCACTTTCACTTTCTAGGATTTATGTGGACTACTTTGACACAATGAATAAGTAGAATAACAATATGGTATAAATTTGATTGTAGCTGTGCCTTTGCCATGTCACATGAGGCTGAATTTTCCTCTGTCAGTGGTATTCATATCCACCACGTAGCTGGCAGCAATAGCATTGACATCAGCGCCATTATAGTGTGAAAATTTCGAATCGAGGCCAGGGTGATTCTGAGGCAGTCTCTGGTATTAACTTGAAGCTGGTGGTCATAGCCATAGATGCTTTTACTACATATAGATACAGTACCTGGAAGATAACAACAAAACTAGCATTATCCATTGCAATCAGTCGATAGCTTGGTTAATTATTTACACTTGTAATGTGCCTGTTTGTTTGTTTTCAAGATTTGTATTAGTAAATCACAGCCCGTGCTTGTATCAACAATTCGAGGACGCGGTGCATGAAACTGAAGCTATAATGAGTACAAAGACAACATCAGCAAGCTCCCTCAGGATTAATGGCATCATATCTAAATCAAATTATCAATGTCATGACAATTGCCTTATCCCAGTAAGTGTAAAAAGAGCAATCAGTGTCAGCAGGAATGTTTGAGCAGAAGCATATGTTTATTTACCTGGATACAACGAGTTAAGCAATCTACATCAGGATGATATTTGCAAATGAATACATACNGTGACACATATATAACCTTATCTTGTCCGAACCATCGAAATNGATATGTCCAGGCCAAAGAGTAATCAAAACAGTCACATCAACCAACCACTTCTGCCTTGACTACCAGCTTAACGCGCAACTATCAACTTAACCCAAAGATGGCGGCCAATCGATCACGCAAATATCGCGAGTAACGCACTCCAGTGTTTATATAGCTCAGTGGATAAAACACCACAGGTAACTATGATTTACAGTCTCTATATATGTAGGCGTGTTTCTGTTGTAAAGAGATTAGTTGGTCCAACTATTTTGCATGATTTGGCTATGGTACCATAGGTCCCCCACCCTATAAATATTGTATTTGAATTGAAAATAGCCCACTCGAGGATGGTATTGAATCAAAAGATTTTTGCCATTATATACCCAGATACAAGCCCTATAATTCAAAATCAAAAATTATTGCGTTTTTTTTTTGTCTGGAAGGTGATATAGAAAAATGTATATGTCGATCCAAATTTACTTTGCACCCCTAAAACGTAGATCATTTGTCACAGACCCAACAACTCACGCAGGTCGAAGTTTTTTTGCTTGTGAGAAAAGATTCTGCCAGCATGCCATTATAGACAAAGTCGCGTACTGTAATCATGGGATTATTAGAGATAATTTTTCAAGTATTTTCGGTACCAGTGTGTCATCGGTACCACATCACCCTAACCTAGATACTCAAATAACGTGGCATTAATTCCATCAGTTTTTCGTCAACCACCTATTATAAATTTGAAATAATCAGTTGGAATACAATATTACTGATATATTTGAAATCGAAATTGTTTTTGTACGATTTTCGCTTGCTTTCGCTATTTAGTGCAGTTTCTCGAAAGGTTCCGGAAATGGTCTGACATAATATGTGCAATGGTTCATCTCATCTGCCCTGGTATCTGTCGTTTGTTGTTCTGGTGTCTTGGTAGAACCTCTTCCCTTGCTAATCAACAAGATGATCAGGAAATATATCAAGATGACTGTCCCGTGGGACTGCGAAAGCAATTGTTCACAGGATTGAAACGGCTCAGTTTGAGCCGGACTAGAGTACCGGTGCGAGTAATGACGGACTTCGAGTATCTTCAACTGACTGCTATAAGTCCAGACTACAGACACAATGATATCCCCGTCACGATGTATTGTAGAATCAAGGTCAATCAGTCTGGTCCAATAACACACCGTTAAAAAATACGCTGGCAATACTCTGAGAAATTACAATAATGTCAATTAGAATGCAAGAGCAATATGAACACCCTGTTAACTGTGCGACGTTCTCAGACAAAAGAATGACCACGTGCGCTCGATGCCTGGCCTCGTTCTGTGAGGTAGTCATGTGTAACGAACCGTAGNATACNGGCNGAAANNCACCGTNACATAGCCGCCCCNGTGACGAANCNTAATTGCAANAAAGGCNGTTATCGNTNNGCCACAAAAAAAGNAAATNAAGGAATGGTGGTTTTCAGCTTANGAAGACAATGGGGGAGTGAAGNAAANATGTAAAACAAANGCAATTGTACANAACGCTGANACAGTGNCANTAAGCGAAGTCAATGTACAAAANAAAAAAATNCACAACATTGGCAAGTGGGGTGCGNAATTGGCAAGATACAAAGAGCATGCAATAAAAGANNTCAAAATCATTCAAGCTCAAGACGACACAACTTGCGGATGTCGCGACTATAAGTACCAGTGGGAGTACGCACNGTAACTTTTCGAACCAACCCNTGGNCATCNGGAAATGTTTGNTCAACTATGGCTTTCGGCCATTTACCACGNGGTGCAGAGGAATCAGACATNAGAACGATATCCCCTACTTTGAAATTGGNCGTTTTATCGAGCCACTTCGAACGAGATTGNANCAAGGGTAGGTACTCTTTCAACCACCTCTCCCAAAAGAGATCGAGTTTACGCTGGACATAGCGCCAATTTTTTGCATAATCNTCAGCTTTACAGAACTTNTGAGTCGGNACAGANGTGTCAAGACTCCCCAGAATGATAGAGTTAGGAGTCAGACACGGCAAGTCATTTGGNTCGTCCGAAATGGGCGTCAGNGGCCTATCGTTCAAAATGCGAGCGACTCCATAAAACAACGCAGATAAAGTATTATCCTGAAAGGCNGCACCATTATTGAGAGCGCACAGAGTACGTTTACACAAAGCNACGACNCGTTCAACACATCCNTTGAAATGCGGTGCAAGACTGGGCGAGAAATGCCATTGGATNCCCCTGTCNGCTAGGGAGGAGGNNACCTGTTTAGAGTTTAAATTTCCCAGCGCCTTNGCTAGCTCTTTTTGNGCACCTACGAAAGTCGTGCCATTATCACTGAACATGTGTGAGGGCCTATTCCGAATATCACAGAACTTGAANAANGCCATCAAAAAGGCTGAAGTTTCAAGTGAATCTACTACTTCCAAATGGACGGCTCGAGTACATAAACAGGTAAATACGCAACCATAGCGTTTAAGCTCAGTACGTTTGCGTTTGCAGGTCAAAGGACCAAAATAGTCNACCATTGTATAATNGAAGACAGTCTTGTGTGGTGTAAGACGGTAACGNGGGAGGTCNGCCATGTATTGGGAGCCTAGGTTAGCCCGGCGGCATTGGCANAACACACATTTATTNAGGACTTTGCGAATGGAAGTTTGTCCTTTNATGACCCANAATTTTTCACGGAGTAGGGACAGAACTTGTAGGGTNCCACAATGACCATTAGCCACATGNTATTGACGAATAATCGATTGAGTAACATGGTGACTAGACGGTAANATCATGGGATNTTTTGCGTCATCGGGTAGCTGTGAGCGGTTCAGACGNCCCTCGACACGCATGACGCCATCAGATACATAAGGTATCAACTTTGCNAATGAATTGGGNACATGCTTTTTGTTAACGAGANCANGGNCGGCGCGCGCGTTGTCATTGTCACGAAGCGATTCGACAGCACCGGGAAACGACTCGGNNTGGACGAGTCTGACAACTTCCCTCGTCGCTNCCTCAAGCTCCTCAACGGTGAGGNAACCAGANNNTGGTTCGAGGAGCGGATCCGTTGGAGAGCCTTTTATNTTCCAGCGCAGCATAGAACGGAGCCGAAGAATCCAAGCGGTNGAGCGAACGAGACTTGTGAATGATGAGAANCTGCGCAAGTAGTCNCTGAACGACNCTTCTGTCGGCGACACGTCNGTCGAAAACACTGGTTCCNTTAGCGTGTCGGGTTGGTGTGCATTTTNNTGTCTAGACCTCGANNCGAAGGACNNGCGTAGGAAGTCGGGACCTTNGAACCACATTTTTGCNCGTTGCCACTGCTGAGGCATCAGCCCACGCGATCCAATATCAGCCGGNTTATTTGCCGAGTCGATGTGGCACCATTGGTNGGTANNAGACAGAGCGCGAATNTTNAGCAGTCTTTGATGTACGAAGGTGTTGAANCGAGCNGAAGTACTNCGAANGCTTTGGAGNACNGCGGTACTGTCGGTCCAGTAGTGGACGGAGTCGATCTTGTAGTCGACNTCTTTGATAACGTCTCTGGCAAGTTTGGTGCAGGTTACNGCAGCCGTNAGTTCNAGTCTGGGAATGCTTGGGGCATTCTTTGGCACGACTCTGGAGATTCCTCTGACGAAAGAGACGTGNACCTGTCCNTCAGGATCCTCAAAACGGANGTAACAACAGGCAGAATAACCATGTGTGCTGGCATCAGCAAATGCATGGAGCTGAATATTCACTGGCGAGAAACCANGCGGCTTGTAGCATCTNGGAAANGATAGTTTTTCGAGTTCTGGGAGTGAGTCNACCCATTTTTTCCATTTTGCTTTGAAACTATCNTCAATCGGNGTGTCCCAATCCAGGTCGTNACGAGATATNTCCTGCAGGAGCAGTCTTGCCGGTAACAGGAACGGGCTTAGATATCCGAAAGGAGTGTAGATCTGAGCGATCTGGCTGGCGATGCCTCTTCGAGTAAANGGCTTAGGTTTGANGTTAGTACGGGCGCAAAGTGAGTCNTCATTCATGTTCCAGATAACTCCCAACGTACNTTCNTTACCGGANTTNGTGAAGTCGAGATNNACCAGGTTNGCAGCACGGGCGTCTTCGGGNATCCGCGACATGATCTCGGTCCTGCCGCTAGCAAATTTNGTNAGGTTGAAACCGTAGTGAGCGAAAAGCNTTCGCAGCTCTTCGATGACTTTGATNGAAGTTCCAAGGTCGTCTGAGGAATGAAGTATGTCGTCGACATATGTGTTACGNAAGATACAGTCAAGCGTAGGNTTGTCGGCACTGGTGCCGTTCAAAAGAACGATCTGACGAAGACAGAANTGAGCAATGCATGGNGANGACGTGCTTCCGAAGACATGAGACGTCATCTGNTAATCGATCGCTTTTCCATCTAGNCTGCTGTCTTCAAACCAGAGGAAGCGTAGGCTATCAGAGTCTTCNGGNTANGTCTGAATTCTCGAGAACATCTGGGCGAGNTCGGCAACCCAAGCGTACCTGCCCATACGAAAACGGCATAGTACTCCAATTAGAGANGAGTTGACGTCAGGCCCGCTGAGCAGTTGGCTGTTCAAACTGATGCCCGAGAATTTGCGGCTAGCGTCNAATACAATTCGCATCTTCTGTTGTCGNGTATGGAAATGGATGAGATAGAAAGTCCTNTCGGATGNAGGAAGTAGGTCNGGCGGGACTACCTGTGCATAGCCTCGAGANAGGTATTCGTCGATTTTTTCTTTATANTTGCGGAAGAACTCAGGATCTTTCTGGAATTTCGAGCGTTGGTTTTCGAGNGATTTCTCGGCAGCNCCNCGATTATATGGNAGNTTCACTTCTTTCGTTCTCCATGGAAGACCGACTCGGAAACGGCCGTTCAATATGTGCGCGGTTTCTTTCATAGTCGACAGCGCTNGTTCNTCTTCGATCGAATTTTGCGATTCATAGGGATCAACCCAAACGTCCGAAAAATCAGCGTTACAACTAGAGCANATTGGCAANNTTGGCGNATCAAATCGGTTAAAAATGGTATTCTCNGCATGCACGAAATTCATATCGATAAAATTCACACTATTGNNCTNAAANCCAGATTTGANAAGGGTGCGGTCGGCGCCAGCAAGGGACCAACCGAAAACCGAGAGCTCGGCACCNGGCAGACCATTNTNGGGCNTNATGATTTCTGTATTTGGGTATTGCATTNGGAAATCTTTTCCTANGACNAGGTCGACNTCATTCGTATNGGCNACCGGTATGTTAATGTGACTGAGGTGATCNCATTNNGAAATAGTATCAACATTTGGCGTATGATTTTGCACATCGGGAAAATGNGAAGTCGCGAGCACATTTTTTATATCGATAACTGTGCTTTGATCNAGGGCTTGCACAGTAAGAGAAATCACNTCTACCTCCCCTTCGAAAACGCCACCNGCNGTCGACGTTTCNCAAACCATACGNTCACCCTGGATATTTAATTTTTTACGCANNCGGTGTGTGCACAGAACATGNCCACAGCCTGGNTCTAGGAATGCGTTGGTGACCACTCTANCATTTGAANCNGGGGAGGTNATTATAACCGGTACAACAGATAACCGCACNGGATTTACTTTCCCGTTTAGCCAAGANGACATCGTGTTGACNTCTGCGGTTATTTTATTTTGAAAGCCCCCATGAAGTAGGGTGTGATGCGACGCTCCGCAGCCGCTGANNTNGCACTTNCGATCTGANNTGCACNNANGGGCTTCGTGCCCGTAGCCCAGGCAGTTGACACAGACCGGCTNTTCTTCTNCNAACTTCNTGCGTTCGGCTGGAGTCTTCTGGTGGAAGAGGTCGCATNGGTAGAGCNGGTGCGAGTCGTCGCAGAGGTGACAGCGAGNCGTTGGCTTCNTACGTGNAGAGCGTNGTCTTGGTTCGTNGGAGACAGCGACGGNACGATCGACGNACGTTGCATTNACTTGCGTCTTTCGAGGTNGANACTTGGTAGCTCTGGCGAACGGCANGCTCGANACGAATTTTCCNAGTCGAGTTCTTGACGTACCAGCTTGTCTACCAACGAAGGCGACAAAATCTTCAAACTGCGGCTCGTACCCNTTTTCCATCTTTTCTTCATACTTGCTNGAGAATTTTTGTANGAAGTGGCGNGGAAAACGCTTCATTATTGCGTCAGAGACTGCCGGTGCNTTTACTTGNGCCATNGCGCCAAGTTGCGAGAGGANGTGNTTNGCCGACCGAAGNTGATCATANNCNGCAGCCAGTTCACGATTATCATTAGGNTTAANATCNNCNCNATGCGTCAATTCATCAATGAAAGCGTCAATAACGTAGGAGTCTCGGCCAAAGCTATCATGNAGGACGTTACGGGCATGNAAGTATGCNTCCTCGCCATACCGATTAGCACTGCAGCCAGCAAGTGNGGATTTAGCGTCGCCCGTACAGTACGATATCAGCTTGTTAAGCTTGGTTCGGGCGTCATGTCTTTCACTAGGATTGGCATNTACNGGTTCAAAGGCACTATCGAATTCGTTCATGAACCGGTAATAATCTNGNGGGTNGCCNTCNAANCTGGCAATTGTAACAGTATTGAGGTCCATNCTACGNTTCATGGAGCCTAACATGGAANTCACNGAGGNAAGATAGGGNTCGTTATTATAGTTCGCCGGGCTATCCGGTGTCATNNNGACGGAAGGACCGTAATCGCGCGGTTGATAGGGGCCAGGNGTGATAGGCCTACTACTGCGGTTATNCACNGGATTACNATANCCNGANNGCGCGANATNNCCTTGCTCTCGATANCGGGGAATNGANTCGTCGTGNTCGGAAAACGAAAAACCNNCCGGGCGGCGGTAACTAGTCACTAANCGNTTNCGAGAATGAGAACTAAGATCGGTNTGNGCGTTCGGCACATTACGAATATCGGCGGGTTGACCGCGANAATGAGAACNAAGATCGGTGTGCGCGTTCGGCACATTACGAATATCGGCGGGTTGACCGCAAATGAGAACTAAGATCGGTGTGCGCGTTCGGCACGTTACGAATATCGGCGGGTTGACCGCGAGAACGAGGACTGAGCTCGGTGTGCACATTTGGCACGTAACGGATATCGGCTGATTGACCGCGAAAATGAGAACGAACATAGGTGTGCGCGTTCGGCATGTAACGAATATCGGCAGATTGACTGCGAGAACGAAGATCGGTGTGCGCATTCGGCACATTACGAATATTGGCGGAGTGGCCGCGAGGACGATGAATGAGATCATTTTGCGCAGTAGGCATGAAATCGTTTTGACGACGATGAATATCGGCGAGCGTATTACGAGGATAAGAGATATGTTCATTGACCAACCGTTCACCCTGCCACTGAGGAGTGCTTCGAGGATATGAAGGAGTGGCCGGCTCGGCATCTAAACTACGCGAACGAACAGGCTGGGAATGCGGACCTAGCTCCCTAGACTGGTAACTATAGGTATCCGCTGCGAAACTGACGGACGGACGACAGTTACGATTAGGGTTTTGAACTAGAGCATGCGCGACTTCTACCCTACTTGCTTGTGCGGTTGGCTGATGGTTGGTTGTCAATGATTGGGTTACCGCCGGCTCATTAACGAGTCTCTGCCCAGTGCTACTGCCCGTTGCAGACGCTGGCGTTCCCCAGGGAACGAACCACGATGCGTGAGTTGCAGATAAATTCAAAGGTTCAGTACTCACAGCAATGTTTTCAGTGTCGGAAATAATCGACTCTCGTGATCCGACAGAACCGGCAATTGATGCTTCTTCCTCGGCGGCTTCCAAGTTCGAGGTGGCTTCGAGAACCTCAAATCTACCTTCAAATTCGGCATCGATTGTAGCTCTTCTCTGTTCTTGTCTCAGTTTAATCCTTTCAAGTGCCAGCCTAGCGTTTCGGACTGTTGCTGACGTTCTGGACGGCGTGACGGAATGAAGACTTGATGGTTTCTTCGAAGTTTGGGTATTAATGTAGTCGATGGTGACTTCGGAGGAAGTGTTCATGCTTCCTTCTTGGTAGGATTGGTAGGCGCGACGTGCATTGACCTGTGCGCGTGAAGCTGTTACTAACAGCTTTTCTATTTGCGGTATCGAATCTCGAAGGGCGTGATCCTGTTCAACTCCTCCGATCAATCGGTCCAAGTCGGTGGCGACTTGAGCACAGAGTTCTTCTAGTTCATCTCTGCACTTGACAACGTGTTCGATGGGCGAAGCATTCTAAATAGAGGAAAGGAAAGCGCGCTCTACTTTCAGGAAAGCGGCGCTGAAGTTTTCGAGGACTTGGTCGATATACTGCTTGCTCAAAAACAGATGACTAGCAGCTAGCAGTGTTGTATCCATATCGATGTCAGTCAGCTCTCGTATTTTTTAACTTTTATGTCCCGTGGGACTGCGAAAGCAATTGTTCACAGGATTGAAACGGCTCAGTTTGAGCCGGACTAGAGTACCGGTGCGAGTAATGACGGACTTCGAGTATCTTCAACTGACTGCTATAAGTCCAGACTACAGACACAATGATATCCCCGTCACGATGTATTGTAGAATCAAGGTCAATCAGTCTGGTCCAATAACACACCGTTAAAAAATACGCTGGCAATACTCTGAGAAATTACAATAATGTCAATTAGAATGCAAGAGCAATATGAACACCCTGTTAACTGTGCGACGTTCTCAGACAAAAGAATGACCACGTGCGCTCGATGCCTGGCCTCGTTCTGTGAGGTAGTCATGTGTAACGAACCGTAGAATACGGGCTGAAAGCCACCGTGACAATGACTGAACAGGAAGTGAGCTTTTATGCTCATGTTTGTGCTCAAGTGTTCGATATGCAGATACGAATTTCCGGACCAACTATTTGTAGTTGGGTGCTTATTGTGATCCTCTAAAAAGTTTTATTTACTACATCTTAGGAGAAATTACATGCTGTGAACTCCTTCTTAATGTGAAATTGGAATCTTTCATCGCTATTCGAATATACCAGGTACCAGATTTAGGCTTCTCGTTTGATAGGGTTACTAAGGTATACCCCCTTTGTTTAATCAGTGGAAAATTATCCATTTACCAGTCAAAAGAAATGAGATACATATGAGTATTGTAGTCAAGCCTTTCAAGGACCAATTTTATAGTTTCATACTCCTCTTTAATCTTGGTAGAATGACCAATTGATACAGGAGAATATGAATTTCCGTTGTGCAAAAGTACAATTTTTAGGCTTGACAAATTGATTTTTTGACAAACAAATATTTCGCATCATGCCATGTTAATATTGATAGAATGACTGAGAATGACATGAGGGTTCTTCATAGTCAATTGACCATTTATGCGCAGTATAAAATGAGAAAAAACTACGATTTTCTTCCTACCAAGTGAAATATTTAAGGGCAAATACAGTAATTTTGGGCTTTTTTAGGGGTATAAATATCTTCTGACAGAGAGCCAATCTGACTAAACTATAATGTGATATTCGTAATCAGCAAACTCAAAACCCTGGAAACGGCTCTCAGATGCTCTGCCTAAATTTTTTTTCATTTTGTTGACCAGTGTAATTCATGGTTGAATCGGTCAATTTGATCGGGAATTGCATATATATTGCTATCATTTTTTATCCTCTCTCTGTTCACGCAATCATATTTACCGGTAATATAGGAGCTGGGTGAGGTGTCATGGAAAATGTAGGGCCCCTAAATAATAATTAAACATCTTCGGGCGGACCTGTGTGTATAATGACTTCGTTAAATGATGTTATTTCGTGACCTCCTATCTGCTATGTCAAAAGATATTGAAACTTACAAACTTACTAAACTAAATGACGCACACGATTTCAAATTGATATTTCTTTACTGGCTAATATTATTTTTCTCTGCTGTATGGCAGTTGTCTTGTGGGGTTCAGAGCGCCAGAGCGGCAGCCATTTAGGCGCCAATGGACATTTAAACATATATTTTATAGTTGTCGAAGTTATCGAAGTTTTCGGTCAGTACAAGGGCAGTCCTTTTCGGCCAAGGTCTTCTTGCTGCTGATCGGTCTGGCACACTTCTTGGAGTCGCATGTTGCTGCATAGCCTACAACTTCATATGTCTTGGTGCGTCTTGGCGCGGTAATGGCCAACGACAGTCTCCATTTCTATAAATCATTCGTATTTTTGTCGGGGGAAGGGTACCCAATAATGAAGGTAATTGTCAATATTAAATCGTGCGCAGCCCGAAAGATTTTCGAAAAAGTTGCATAAATTTCTAAAGAAATACTTCATAATTCATTTAAATTCGCGAAATAATTTTGGCCAGGAACAGCAGGGTTTTCGTTTCATATTTCGGAATTCGAGTGAATGAGAGCCGCGATTTTTGTATTGAACTCAATGACTATGATTATAGGCATTTTCCTGTTGTCACCTCTCGAGCAATTTGTTGCATCGTGTAGCCACCACGTGACCCATGCAGAATTGAGCTAAATACGTATAATTCCATTCACTTTTAACTTGAAAAATATCTGCGTGGTTCAGCCACTAATAGACCGTGTCACGTTGGACGATGGGGATATAGTTTCAACAGTAAACATACACAATGCAAAAACTTTAAAAGTCGCCGAGAAGCAATCCCCCATAGGGATGGTGTGAACGTGAGGTTGGAATTTGGAATTTGGAGGTTCGCGTTCACAGAAAAAACTTGGTAGGTTCTGCAATGTGAACCTTTTACATGTATTACAATTTTTCACGTCCTTATAACGTTTTTGGTGGAATTTCTTGGCATTTCAACTTCTGACCACTATCCACATGGCAGATATTCACCACTAAATGAGCAATTGAGCATGGCCCTTGCCAATCTCAAAAATTGCTCGAAGGTTTGTTCGGAATGTTCAGATTTCCGTTTGTGAATCTTGAGTGCAAGGTTCACCAACCTTTCTGCAACCAAGAGCTACTTCTTGGGTACTGATTGAAGCGACGAGCTGCCATTTACTTCCGCCGTTTACCTGTGCCAGACTGAATTTCCGCTTTGATATTCATAACACTGGGCATGGGCACTGGGCAGGGCAGGAATCGCATTCCTGTAACACTTCTAATTACCGTTAATACGAGTGTTGCATTGGTTTCGAAATACGTTTGTATTTAATATACAACACCATTCCACTCAAATTGTAAAATAAATCAAGTCACACTTTAGACCGGACATCATGTTATGTGTTTCTATGTCAGTCAGTGAGAAGCCTGGCATTGCATGCTATCAACTAGGTGCGCTGTACTCTGGTAACTTGACGCTGCAACTCTGAGTGAGTGTTACAGATGTGCATTAGTGAGGCGTGTTCTGTGTTTGTTTTTGATGAAGTTCATGTCCGAGAAGGCTGCTGATTCACAAGGGTAAGTTGAACCAAACACGCTTGCAACCTTCAATGCTGCTGCGCATTATAGGGCTGTTCAAAAACAACCTTTTTTGCTGGATTCCAGCCATTCACTGATTAAATTGTTACGTTACCCCAAAAAACGCTTCACATAAAATTTGGTTCAATTCTAACAAGACTCCGCAGATCCAAGTAGAAATTTCAATTTATTAGGGAAAATGAAAGAAATCCGAGAATTATCAACGAAGAACTCAAATAACTCCAGTGAAATTGATTTTTTATTTATTTTGTTGACCAGTGATATTGATTGAAACTACGCAAACAGGAAATTAATAAGCTCAAAGATCAGACCCAATCCTTATCTGAAGTAATTATGCCAACTTGTGCTTGGCATGTGGTTTGTTTTTATGAACGTTTCACTTTAACTATTGATTCGAGGGTGAAGGAGGCTGTCATATTCTTAGTAAAAAGTAGTGCTCCGGCTCCGATTCGACTCCGGTCGTATCAGAAAAAGTACTGATCCGGCTCTGAACCGGCTCCCGCCAAAAATGAGAAAATCCGGCCGGATATCCAATCCGGATCCGGTCCATGTTCCGCCGTAATGGCAGCCCTAGATTATTGTATCATAAAAATCAAACTCGTCCGATTGGATTGTTGGCTATAACTTGTTTTGGAGATTGGTACAAGTATATAGAAACCGGGTTTCACTCTTTTAAGTATACATCTGTCCGGTCTAGCCGAATCCTCGTCAAGATTGTTGGCAAGGCGATTTTGTGGAATTACTTACGCATTTGATGGTTCCAGTTGATACATTAGGTCAGTGCATTTCAACCTTTTTGAGCTCCATTCGCACTTATTTTTGAATTTCATATTATAACCAGCCAGCCGGAATTTATTACACAAAAAGAAACAGAAGAAACTTATTACTTTAGTAATCGAAAAGCTTCTTGGAGGTACATTGCAGCGTATCGTATTGTTGATTAATCAAGTACTCAAATCACTGCAGTAGAAAAATCACAGATATCGCACTCATGTTGTTCTCAAGGTGTTATAGTTGCTTTTTCGGGAATTATCGTGCAGTGATTTCATTCGAAGCTTAAAGGGCGAACCCAAGAACATAATGTTCAGCTGCAACAATACCACTTTTCCACTAAATCCACATATTACGTCATCGCGATGTGCAAGTGTTCGCATTTGAAACGCACAAAAGAGTGAAACTGCACTTGAATCGCATTGCTATACGAACCCACACAATCCTAGTAATTGATGACGGTTATTTATGGATAGGCTCAGGGTTTATTCACTTCTTATCTATGCAATGCACAAATCAACATATCTTTTATGAACAACGTGCGGTATCCTTGTGGTTGTCAAAGCCGACTCGTACACCTTCTTGAATAATTTTACGTAAGATTCATGATTAACACACATTTATAGCGGCCGGGGTTACCAACTGCGGCATGGCTCTTAGAGCTATCGTACTATATTGGCAAACTGACAGAAATAATGCCAAATTATCTTTAATATTTCAAATATCCTTCTACATAAAGAGGTATAAGTTTCTACAGTCTAATTAAGCTTGAATTAGGCCGCAGAAGGACAATCACAAGACTTAGGGGAGATGTGGTACCGATGGATCAAAAATTGGAAAATGATCGCTGGCCCCAAAATGTTCAGCCGAAAACAGCAGATCTTTTGCTGGCTCAGCACTTTGATACAAGCTCTACCTATCGCGCACATATACATGAATACCCGTCTTTTCAAAAAATATCTATGGACGTTCAAAATTTGTTGCTCGAACGTGTCATTGGTCCCCACCCGGTGGGTCCAATGGCACACGACCCGGGGACCTATGACACATATACCCTAAATACCTCAGATGTGACAACTTTTCTTGCTCAGTATTTTAATCTAAGCTACAGTAAGCCAAAGAAGAATATTTGATCGCAACCGTCAAGAAATAGAATAAATATTAACTCAAATGTTGTCATAAAATCACGTTTCGATTTAAGCTCGGACTCATAAATTTGAGGGTACATAAATATTGCCCGAAAATCGACAGTGCGACTTCCAAACACCTCGTTATAGCGATAAAACATCATATGCAATTATTACATAAAGATTTTCTGTACGTAGGCATGTTTCATTTGTTTTATGATTAGTATGCTTGATTATTTTGCTTGATTTGGCTATTGTATCATCGGACCCCACCCTACGAATTTTATACATGAATCGAAAAAAAATTCCACTCAAGGAAAGTACTGAAAAAATAATAGGTGCCATTATATAGCCTGATACAAGCCCTGCACTTCACAATAAAAATGAATGCTGGTTTGTTCGTGTTGAAGGTTACAAAGAAAAATATATATGTCGATATAAATTTACTTTACACCCCCAAAACAAAAAACATCTGTGAGAGACCCCATAGCTCGCGCACGTCGAATTTTTTTGTATGTGAGGAAAGATTTTGCCAGCAAGCAGTTGTGGACAAGTTCACGGAGTGTAATTATGGAATTATCATAGAGAATTTTCAAAGTATTTTCGGTCCCAGTGATCCATCGGTACCACATCTCCCCTACGTCTTTGTGGATTTGATTTTGCTCTGCAGCGAGGGTGCTCCTGCTTCGGTAGAGTTCGCAATATTACAAAGTTCGTAGTACAAACAAAGGCGTTACGACTACGAACTAGGCAAATATTTCCTATGGATCAGCAAGCTTAGTGGCATCACCAATAACTCTATATAGACCTATGCCTTAACGATCTACACTCGGCCTTGGATCATCTGTCCAAGAACAGGAAGGCGTGTCTAAGCCTAAATAGTGTAGTTCGCATTACAAACAGGTTATTGCCATGGTCCGCAGGTAAAATGCTCAGTGACTTAATAATTCGACGTAATTCGAGATAAAAATTCATTGGACGTAAGACACCAATGTGCTTAGTCTAGGGTTGCCATACGTCCGGAATTTCCCGGACATGTCCGGACTTTGACCGTTCAAGCTAGCGTCCGGGAGGAATTTCTAAAATATGCCAAATGTCCGGAATTTTGAAGACTTGACATAGGCTCATAATTTTTTCGTAAATCAACATAAAAACCTTATTTTTGAGACTATTTATGGTGATGCATGATATTTTTCTTCGCGCTGCGCGCGATTTACTATCTATTTTAATAATTTTAATATGTAGACTGCCACCCTCGCAAAAACTGCAATAAAATGTAAATAAAAACAACCTTCATTTACTGGAATAAGCCTAATTGTAATCGTAATTATGGGAGAACGGTATATTCCTAGAGATCGTTAAGGCCGTTTAAATGCTTTATTCAAAGAGAGTTGGTCCAAACGTAGGGGTCGTTTGCCTTTATTCTAGGGTTTGCGAATATGTTGAACGTAATCAACTTCCAAAATAGCCCGTGAGTAAGTCTGCGGGCAAATGTGCTGACTTCTTTTAGTAATCAGCTCGTCAAATTTTGATCTAGGCCACGGAACATTTTCAAATTGGAGATCGAGTCGCGACCATAAAAGGTTGGAAATCACTGGATCTGGGGTGTTTATAAATCTCCGTGGTGCGCACCGGATACGGCTGATATTTAATATTATCGGTAGGACATGAACATGACTTAACGATGTGCAATTACGCTCCTTACATTTTCGAACTCATCATCCTCCACCATCTCTACCGCTAACTCTGATCATGTGGGCGGAGAGTAGTAACTTTATAGTAATATATGGAACAACCAATATTATTGACAGAATTATTCAAAAAATTTAACGACCAGATGCGCATATATAGAAACCTGATTCATATAGAAAGCACCCCCATAAGTTGCATCTATTACCCTATAGTGCGGGCTCAAAATCATTGTTTATTTAGGCGGGAATGGGCTGAAAACATGTGCTTTCGGTCCCGGTTACACAACACGCAGCCACATACTCCTGAACCAGATCGTGACCACCTCTGGTCTATGAGCAAAGCTTTGCAAGTGTGACGTCATAATTCATTTTGGAATCCGCTAGTGGGCGCTGAAGAGTGTCTGGAATATGAGTTGCAGAAATATGGTAACCCTAGCTTAGTCTAATTTTATTTTTAACAGCCTTTAATACTTGATTAGGTACACGAGTAAACAACACTTGTTACAGATCTGATGTGCTAATTGTTATAGTTGAAGAAAGTCGAAAGTGCCAACGTGATAAACGCAAATTTCTGGTGCTAACCAATATGAATATGTGCCAAAATTCCAATACTTTGCATTCAAATATGCCAAATGTCAACAATGCCATCGGCTGCCATTACCTACAACAGTGGTCGGGAACCTTTTTCTTCTGAAGAGCCATGTTAGAGCTATATTTTCCATTGTCCCAAAGAGCCATACATGTCAATCAATTGTTACGTCACAATTGAAAATTAGTGACGTCATGGTAGTACAAATTCGAACTCACTACATTGGATTAGTCGTGGGCTCCGTATTTTCTCTGTAAAATCTGGTAGGCTACTAATCATCCTGTGGTAGCGCAATTCATCGTAAATAGCTCAGAATATATAATAGTTGATATTTATCTAATATAACTGTAGCACTGATTCCGAAAATCTAAATATTGATCGACTTCTCAATTAGGCGGTAACATAAACGTTGCACTACACGCCTACATTTTAACGGCAGTACTAGAAAGCTACTTATCAATGAAGAACGTAGATAGCGAAGCGTTGTTTGCAATTTGGATTTGTAATTCGAATGTCACTTCCAAAGCAGTTCATTTCTCGGCGTAGATCAGGCAGACAATGTGTATTTGAAAACTGGATTGCCATATGGACGTCCTCGTGTCTGCTATTCTCTTTGATCACCTATATAACGTGTGGTGCAATCCAAGATTACATAGCGCGCGATGCCGGGGACATCGAATTCGCGAGGGATATTGGTCGCCGTCGCGACAGCAACATTGAGATTTTGTAAAGGGGTCCGAGCACTTAACCCTGGATA
This sequence comes from Botryllus schlosseri, assembly GCA_000444245.1. Taxonomy (NCBI): domain Eukaryota; kingdom Metazoa; phylum Chordata; class Ascidiacea; order Stolidobranchia; family Styelidae; genus Botryllus; species Botryllus schlosseri. Next base: position 17,681 of record ATSW01006952.1, read on the forward strand.
CGCCACTGTCTTGACCTCGCAAATACATGTATATGCTGCCACGAGAATGATTATTCTGGCCGTTATGATAATTTACTAACAAGTTGCTGCAATATAGATAAAATTAAGTACAAAATTAAAAATATGTCAAAGAGCCATATCTTATACCCAAAAGAGCCATAGGTTCCCGACCACTGACCTACAAGGTCCGTACACGGCGGATGTTTCCGAGCAACTGATTCCTATTCCACTACTTCTTTTTCCTAGGCAGTGACTTAATCCTCCCGCATGGAATAATTCTCTCTAATTTTGGAAAACGCATCGGGAGCGTTCCTCACTTGTGAACTAGAAAAGCACAGCTACCAATAAGTTTTTAGAATTGCGTACAAACGACAAAAGTCCTAATAAATTTATTTGAATTATTCCACGTCAGAAAAAAAGTGAGAAATATGGACAATTTTCATTCGTGCTCATCCGGATTTTTCATTCGCACCATTCGCGCCACGCTTGTCATTCGCCCTGAAATTTTTTTCAGTCGCACCAGTGCGAACCGTCACACAGGTTGCAAAGCCCTGCATTGGGTCAATGGTTCTCAAAGTCACGCCCCCTTGATGACAGTGAAAAAGTGTGCGCCTCTCTTATCGGCATCCATAATCATGAGCTAGAGTTAAATCACACGCTGCAGGAAAAATATCACTTGAATATTTTGTCAAAATAATCAAGTGCAAGGTAGCACGTATCATTTATATATTTTAGAAATTTTGGTGTCTCGTCCCTTCTGTTACCCCACTTGAGCTTAGCTCAAACGTACCTGACCATAAAATAAATTAAAAACCAATGGTGCGGGCCGCACGCCATTCAAAGTCAACACTTCTTCACGGGACAAACGTGCGCCCCCTAGTTTGGGAACCACTGCATTATGCGACGTTTAAAACCTCATGTATTTAAGCAATGTGGCATGATATGGCCTGAGTCGTAGCTAGTTATCATGTAACCTACATTAATATACAACTTTAAGGAAAAGAAGGGTAAGAATTCGCAATATGCTCAGTTGACGTCATAGGTTCTCGCTCACACAGAACCTTTCACTGGCATACACTCTGCTGCACCATCCCTGGCATAAACATAAATTCATCTTTTTGATTTGTCTTTGCTGGGTGGACATTTTTTCACGTTATATTGAATATTAAGGCCACTCATGATGTTTAACCATTGCTAAGGTAGTGGAGACTGTTATGCAAACATGTCACCTACCAACATTGTTATCATAAGTGGTATGATATGATCTGTATATGGCCTAGGGCTGTCCAAAATTTGGAAAATATTAAAAATACTCCCTGATTGTGTCTCATTCTATAGATTATGATAAAAAAACAAAACAATAATGAACCTGACAGAAGCTTACGGGATAGCCGTTAAGATTTCGGGCAAAGCGTTTGAAAGTAGCTGCTCAAGAATGGGCGTGCCGCCGACCATAGAGCGGCGAGAAGACTAGTAATCACATAACCAGTAACCACGGCTCTTGATTAGCTAATCGGCTATGCTTCAATGATCACGACAGCAGCAGCTTGCTGATTAGGTGTTCAAGGAGTCTGCTACCGGCGGAGATTCTGAAAGCGCATTGTTGGTAGGTTCGCAGATGATGATTCAAGATTAATTCAGGACATGTTGAGGTACGAAATACATGATGAACAAACAACAGCTGCTTCACAAAAACGTTTACAGCATCACTGCTTTGTTGTGAAAGAAGCGGCTGTAGCCCACATTCCGTGGTTTCATCGAGGAAGAGCAAAGGCGCTTATGCAAGTGGTGAACAAATTCCCCGTTTCAGAAGGGATCCATCATCAGTAAATACAAATATAAAGCTTGACTACGACACTATTCTTTGTGTGATCTTATTGGACGCAAGTTGTAGTATATAGTTAAAGTTTTGAATGCTCTAGGGATCGACTGAATCCGCCGGTTAAGCTTGGCAGTTATACTTACAGCAAATTAAATTCACTTATAAGTGTTGTCAAATTCCTTAATTTTTCTGCAGAAAAGAGGTGTAAGTTAAGCACAGACCAATGATATATATACAATGATTGGAAACTGCCACGCCCCTTAACGCTATAAGATAGTTTC
>ATSW01006953.1:0-11529 GCA_000444245.1 Botryllus schlosseri
TTGAAATGGGAAAATGACTCGACTCGACTCGAGTCAATATTTGGATTGACTCGACTTGTACTCAAGTCATTACGCATGACTCGACCCAAGTCATTGACTCGGCTTATTTTATATGACTTGAAGATGAAGAAATTTGCGAATCATAATGGCTAGATCAACGCATCCGACGAATTCTGCCGACATCGCTATTTGTCACCACTGCTTTCGTTGCACTTGTCTGATATCAGATATGCCGCCGTAAAAACAACAGAAAATGATACATAGTAGCAATGCATTGTACAAAATCGTCCAGTGATGAAGAGGTAATAGATCCTCCGCAATTAAAGTACTCAAGACTTTTCAATTATGCAAGCAAACAATTGAATCAAAGTTCAATTAGAGCCAATGAAATGACTCAGATGGTGAAGAGACTGATAAGCTCATGTGTAGATTTGAAGGCGATGATTCTTTGCATTTTGGGCGACTAGAAAGAATGAGTATTCAATGCTCTTCAGTGTGGTTCCAAAATGCTTGTCAATTCCTGCATCTAGTGCACTAGTGGAACGTGTATTCAGTAGATGTGGATTCATTCTACGGCCATGCCGCTTTAACATATTTGAGGATCTCCTTTCCACATTAGTATTTTTGAGGTGTAACTCATTGATTTGATCTGCTGTCTGCGAAAACACACAATGCCCCTCGTCCATTTGACGTTTTGTTAGATATGTGCATTGTGCACGTGAGTAATAATGAATGATATGTGCATTGTGCACGTGAGTAATAATGAATGGCTAATGTTGTGTGATGTTTGTACAATGTGCCTGTTCTAAAATAACTTCTTTTTTATTTTATTGGGTGGTTACATGATAAAATTGTTATGTTGCGTAAAAGGAACACTGAATCTGGCTTAATTTGAAAAAAGTGGAATCAATGATGTGAGAGGAGAATATTTTGGATTTGAAAATAAATGGAGTATTTTAGTGAGAAATTCTTTCATATAATATAATTACATAGTAGTAAGCCGACTATTTTTTCATATCCAAAACATTCTACTCTAATAACTTCACGTTTTCTAGTTGGAATTGAGTCAAATTTGCTATGAATCACATTTTTACACTATGTAACAATATCATGAGATAGCCGGTAAAATTCGAAAATCTCTATTTGTAATTAGTCTAAAATTTTCTTTCATAGCATTGCTTTCTACTGGTTGGAATTGAGCCAAATTTGATTTTTTAGGCAATCTAGCAATTTTAAGAAGTAGCCGGAAAATTTGAAAAAATGTTTTTGAACAGTCCCATTGTACAATTATTTCTCCAATGCTGTAACTGCGATGTAGTCTGTAATGCAATTGGGAAAACCTTTAGTATAATCAAAGGGTATCTGTTCTGTTGTCACTGCACAATGCACATAGTTGCATGCACGCTTTTACAGCATGCTGGCCTGTTGTAAATACCTCTACATAAACATGCATCTATTGATTCTCTATCAACTAGTATCTTGACGTGAATTTGTTGGTTCTCTATCAGATAGTATGTAGACGTGAATTCGTTGGTTCTCTATCAGCTATTCGTGAGCTATCGTCGATGTGTTCATAATAAAAACTGAATGCTTGTATTGGTGATGTATCAGACTGACAAGAGAGATATTTGATTTTAAGTTCTAAGATTAGTAAAGTTATCTTTAGCATCGGTAAATGAGGCCAGGACATGTCCGTTATCTGCCTAAATAAACACGTGCCAAGACTCTGATAGGGACAAAATGAGCATGTTTCGCAAACAGGGAATTCGATATCACCCAGGCAGGATTGAAACCATGAGTTGAACATGACTTCAATACTGTGACTTGGACTCGACTCGAGTCATAACACCATGACTCGGACTTAACCCTTTAAACAGTGACTTGGACTCGGACTCGAGTCTGTGATGAATTGAAAATGACTCGACTCGACTCGAGTCAAAACCACAAAAGTATGATTGACTCGTGACTCGGAACCATGTGACTTGGTTACAACCCTGCGTCAAAGTGATGACCTTTTTTAGTCATAAAATTTTCAAAATCAACAGTTTTATTTTCCGGTATTAGAGCTATCAGAATTTTTTGAGATGTGTTCTCGGATCTCAAAATATTGTAACCCTATTTTACAGGCATATTTTACGTGGCCTTGGTATATTGCTATGACACTATCAATCCCCATTAACTTACAGTGATGTATGACTTCTATTTACTCACCAGATGTATACTAAATTTCAGCGCGAGCATATCGTATTTGTCATCTTGGTGTTGGTAGCATTTACGTGGAGTTTGCTGCAATTGTGTATTTCTACTACGACTGTCAAAACGTTGGCGGCAATTGAATTCAAGGACGACAAACTGGATTTTGACGAACTTGAAGACAAGAATTATAGCATACCTGAAGTGAACAAGAACACAATGAATCGCGTTAAAGATATGATACCAACCACTAATAGCAATAAATCATATTCCGGGATACGCTGCAATCTATTTTGCTTTTATAACGAAATATGGTCGCTTTGGGTCTGTCTGCTCTGTCAGGATATACCATTTGCAGTCATCCGGCTTTATGGCATGTTCGCAAATTGTGAAGATGGGTTCGCAACCACTTTTTTCGCGATTAAAAACATCCTCACCGTAATATTGGCATTGAATAGAATGCGAATTATTTTCAAAGAAGAATACCGACCGTGGAAGGAACAGTGCAAGGAACTACGAAGCCGCGACTTTACAGGACGAAGATATATAGCGTCTGAAAACAGTGGATTCGAATCATAAAATACTTTGCCAAATTCCTATTTTTCTCACTCGCTGAATTGCGAATGATGTGGTATTTGTGCTCTGATATCTCCTATTCTTATATGCTTGAGAATTTACGTTTTGAATCAGAAGATAAGGATGTCGTCTTATCAGCGGCTCCATCGTTTTTAAAATGTGAAAATCCCCACAAGTTAGATAGTGGAACTGTTACTAAAACCAACTAAATCCTATGCCCAATCAATTATTAAGAAATAAGATTGACTAGTGAATTTAATGTCGCAATGAGAATGTAAATTTGCAATAAATTGCCGCACGCTCTCTTGCAAATTTCGTTCAAGTATATTTGCTTTCTCAACGAAAATATATCCAGATTTTCATTCAAAATACATAGCAGAATTCCATTTATTCCTTCTATTGCCTAAAATGATAAGCTAGTCACGCAATTGTCGCAGAACAGAGACAACATAGGAGTATTTGTTCAAAACAGGAGTCCAATCTCAAGGTCCCCGTACTTGAGATGCAGTCAAGGCTACCACACATATAGCTTCACGAGCGTCGGCTTCGTGGGATCAGGGTATTGTTACGTAACGTGACCTTGGTACGTTCATATATGCAAGAGCAGTGCTTTTCAACCTTTTTGAGCTTCATTCGCACTTTTTTTGTAAAATATATTTCATTCGCACAAACTAACCGAATATTGTTATACAAAAAGAAGATGAAAATACTACATTTATTTGCTCAGATGTGCAACAAATTGGNTACNATCTATCTTAAGCTATNAAGTGTCTCATTAAATAGGCTACTANTTTCGCTCGTTTTGATTTCAACTATTTCACTNAAACCCTTNTACTATNTAGTGNTTGGATGACCNGGTCTTGAATTCTGTTCTGCACTCCNATCCAACATACAGCGTATTTTTCAAGAGTGAAAAATGCTTGCTGGACAAAATCGATTTTGAGAGCTGACAGAAAGGTCTAGCTATAGGAAGCTCCAGTATGTNGGAAGTGTGAATAACTCACCTGTGTGTGTTGCCTTATGTCTTGGAATATAAGGTCCAAATGATCAAGGAGAGTAGGCACATTTNAGCTCGCTACCTTATGATACGTTGCTTCAACTTTTTTTTCGATTTCCCATTTTATGTCTCGCGAGTATGTGGTAATAGCAAATAAACTCACGATACTGTGTGTTCTGCTCTTTAGCTCAATCTAACATGAGATTTCATGACAGTTTTATAACGTTAAAGCAGTTATTTAGACAACAACCAAAATCTGAGTTTTTTCGTGGCATCTCGCGACCCGATCCTCACCCATAAAAAGGAATTCATTTTTAATATTACAGTAGTATGCTATGATGTGACGGACATGCATGACATACAGAACGCGCACACAACAATTCTATCCAACACAGCTCTACAAAATGTGTCTGACGGACGTGATTTCAAATTAGGATGAATTAANTTCCTTTGCGTGTCGCNGTTGTACTACTGTCTACTCCAGGGGTGTCAAACATACGGCCCGCGGGCCGCATTCAGCCCGTCAGGTGATTTCATCCGGCCCGCGAAGCAATTTTGAGTAGATTGATGAATACTTTTCATATCCAGAACATTTCTAAAAGATGTTGAGATTTTTAGTAAGAAATATAACCAATATATAGTCCCCCTAGATAGCACATGTTGAGCATGATTATGAGCAACATTATAACCACCAGACCACACTACGGCGTTGTGGTTTCTAGTCACCATTAGTATACCAGGTCGCTGACATTGACACCCAATTCCGAGAAGGCAAGAAAGTGCGAACTCATTTCACTGACGAAAGATTAGTTATTCACAGAAGGGAAAACGCCAAGAACCCTGATATGCAGGTTACATGGAAAATATATTAGAGGTCTCCCATTCCTCTTAGAGAAACTCGATTCGCGATATATTACTATGAAGCAAATTCCAACGATCGTGTTTCCATTCCTCACAACGCATTCGCAGGGTTGATGCCAATATATCACTAAAACGAAGTGAGGATAGAAATATGCCAACTTAAACCATCGTTAGAGCCACTGCTTTATAGGCTTATAACTTTACTCACCGCCCAATCATCGTATTACGCTATTGCCAATTCCACTGTTTGCAAATAAAAGATGCAGCTAGAATAGAACCCCCATGATCCGAAATATAATGTAACACACTATTGTGTATATACGCTGGTTAATGGAGTATTTAAATGAAAAATAAGTCATGGATTTTGAGGTATTTTGGGAATGGGGAATTTAGGTGCGGCCCGCGACGTCAGTTGAGTTTGACACCCCTGGTTTACTCAGATTGCAAGAACGGGACTATTCCGTGCTGACAATGGAGCATATCCATATCGAATGAATTGGCCATCCAGTATCGGTCATCTTTGGCCAAGGTTTTGTCGACGCTTATGTTTTGGCACCGCATTTTATCAGCCGTTTGTTGACCCAAACTTTCCGTCTTCAGGTGACCCGACGCAGAAAGGATTGGCCTCGAAATTAATGAGTCTCATAGACGTGAACTCGCTCGTTGCAGATCNCTAGTAACTACAGTAGTTNATCCCAATGGTCCTCAACCATATGTTTTCCAGAAAAACCAGTCGGACAAATATTANCANGAATTCTCATGATAAAGCTTATTCGCTCCAGTACCCAACACCGTGACCTTAGATTAGTAAAATATATCGCAGGATTTTTGCTATAAATTGAACAAATACTACATANATATTAGCACATAGCTCCGGCACCNTGTCGACCCAAAATTATATCTTTTGNAGTCCATGCTTTAATAATCCTTGAAGGGGTAAGATTTGCGTTACAGTAACCTGCAAATGGGNGTCTGTGATGATAGTATTTAGNACTACTATCCTCGTGCCTCGCAATAATCGAACNGGTATATTACGGAAGTATGATGATTGTTTAGCGAAAGTAAGCAGAAAGTCAATTTAACGTCATTTTCCCAGCCTGTCGCANGCTCAGACGGGCTGATATACNGTANGTCTGCCACTACACCAGCTTCCAAACCAAGCTTTTGGTTACGTAATAATTGTAGAGCGAAAATATAAATTCACTACGGCTTGTGAGAGCTACGACTGCTGGTGCAACGCAACATAAATAATTTTTTTTACAATTGCGTCGCAACAACAAAAGTTACACTAGCGTTGAATTTCCTATAAGGTATATGTGAATTATTCCAGACCAGAAAAATTGACAATTATTATTCACGATTTTCATTCGCACTCATATGGGATTTTCATTCGCACCGTTCGCACCACCTTCGTCGTTCGCACTCATCCGGGATTTTCATTCGCACCGTTCGCACCATGCTCGTCATTCGCACTACAATTTTTTTCATTCGCACAGGTGCGAACCGTCACACAGGTTGAAAAGCACTGTGCCAGAGCATGCAAAGATTTGATTGATATCACCGAGAGTCTCTAGCGAAATAGCCTGACTATCACATAGATTTGACTGTACCGTATAGCGGTAATAATCATAGAATACAGAAACTCTGAGACATAGTGCTGAAACTCATTTTGTAGGGTCATTCCTATTAATCTGTATCAAAATATATCGAATATTGCTGAACGGCACAAAAATATGTTATGCATAGGGTTGCATTTAAGACAAATAGTTGTTTTAAACCAGGGGTCGCCAACTCAAAACGGGTCGCGAGCAATGTTCCCTCTAATTTTTGACGAGTCTGCGCAAACACGCCAACTCACTGCGCAAGCCCATAGACAACAGTGCGCAACCCGGTCCCCCATATGGTGATAAGCCTAATTTCTGGGTCGCTTCGCCCCCCAGACCCCCCTCGGCCGTTACGCTTTTTGCCGCTACTTTTCATCTGTAGTGGGTGTCCGCTTAGTGGGATGTGTAGCCTGGACGCGCGAAGCGCGAAAAAATTATATAATTCATGGTTTAATAGGTCAAAATGATCGGGAATTGCATATATATTGCTATCAATTTTTATCCTCTCTCTGCTCACGTANCCAGATTTACCGGTAGAGCTGATCGAGTNAGGTGTGTTGGAAAAGGTAGGACCCCTAAATAATATCAAATATNTTCGGGCGTACCCGTTCGGNACNTGNTGCTNTTTCGTGTCCTCCTATCNGCTGTGTCAAAAGATATTGAAATCGCCCNAACGTACTAAANTAAGACGTACACNATTTCAAATTGTTATTTTTTCTTTGAAAAAGTTGCATAAATTNCCAAAAAATTACTNCATGATTTATGNTTATTCNCGAAATAATTTGGGTTCCCCTTCGAGCTCGGGCCGCCNAATTNGGGGGTTCGGGGAGCGGTAGTTACGNTCCTGTGCGTAACACCAGACGTGCGTGNATCCATTCGAGTNACATGATNCATTGATAGAATCAAAATACANCATTTACATTTAGTTTTATTGCATTACACCANNTAATCACATTATGAGTGAAGATGGGGAACNACGCTCTAAACATGATGTGGTCTNGACTTGAAGTTNAGCCNTTNAGGGCCTNTTTTTTCTCNGNACTCCGTCGCGTTTGGNCTTCTGCTGAAATATTTTCGGNATATGCACCAGNACACGTGCGACTNTGTGGTGTCGCAAAGGGCTAAGNAGCATTCACCCGCAATTGCGATAAACCTCGACATCATGGATATCGCACGTGTTCTNTGGTGNATATTTTGAGGGTGTTTTGGCTACAGTTNGAGNGCGGTGGCTTTCTGAAGAAAATGAATGCTATTCTTTTCCATATTTTGCTTCTCNACATATTTTGCAGAGCACACCTTTATCGCTCGAAAANGATNAATNCTCACCTAATTTTACANATTTTTCTTCCNTTTTCACATGCCCCGACAACAGCTATGTTAAACGAATCGCACTTTTTTGCTAATTTGGCTTGGTGAGGAGATGAGAAACTNCCCATTGTTTTGCCATTATTANAAGCGGTCAGTAGAAACAGTGCTAAGCAGAATTAGTGAGTATTCACTCAACGTTGGCCACACCGGCAAGCAGCTAGCCAAAACACTTGTAGCGACACAAATGGACGCCTGTAACCGCAAGTACCATAGACGGCGAATCGTGATGTTGTGCGACCATCTGTAACGTCACAATTATTCAGTGTACATATAGTGACATACTATGGATTGCTAGTAGACCAGGGGTCGCCCACTCAAAACGGGTCGCGGGCCACTTTCCAACTTTCGCAGCGGCCGCGGGCCGCATGAATCCAATATCGATATAAACTAGGCAACTATCGTTTTGAAACTTTACGTCAGTACAACGCCGTGCTACTTAATTTAGGCAATGGGCGTAGTGACCACAAAAGAAGTAATATTTTATGAAAGGAATACAAATACAACAAAAAATCATTATCATTAATTTCATTTTATTTTGAAGTCTGAGCTGTGCACAATACTGGAAAAGCTTTTCAACGAATATGGACTTGATATTGGGGCTAGCGAGATACGTTACTGGCTGAAAGACCATTGGCCATCGCACGTCAAGGCAATATGCCCAGCTCATTCATTTCAGCAGATTATTCTTCCTCGATGGAATGCAGTTGCCGTCTCCAAAACCGTTTCAGCTAGTGACGAATAGTGATGTTGGGCACAAGATAATAGCTTATTTCGAAACAACAACAACAACAATACTTGAAACTGCATTTCAAAATGGTTTTCTCAGCTTTCTTCTGAAATCTCAAATCACGTCGCGGGCCGCAAAATATGACCTCGCGGGCCGCGTGTTGGTGACCCCTGTAGTAGACAGACATACACGCACGAAAACGCACTAAAAATCAATACATGCGATCGATGTAGGCCTATCGCGTTAAAACATTGATGTGACGTCTTAATACCGGCAATGCACTCATTACTATCAAGACATACAGTCAGATATAATGATATGAATATTCAAGTCTGATTGAAGCAAGAACAAGATCAGCGAATTTCCATATCTACGGAAGATACCCGTGTAAATGAATCGAATAAAATCACAAATTTGTGCTGCTCGGAAGCTGATCTCATGCAATGCCCTACAGTGCATATAGTCTCAGCATTTCCCGATCAACGTTTGCAAAGGGATGGATTTTTTCAACAATATTGGTGCTTGTACTTGCATATTCTGCATATTATCCTATGTTACCATACATGATCAGATTTGCCTGATGGAAATGATGACTTCGAAAATTCGCGGCATGTAATTGTACATTAAATCTTCCACAATGTTCATGCCACGCGGAGAAGACTATTTGTTAGTTTCTCGCAGTTTAACTTCGAGCTATCCCATTGTTATTTGTAACTTTGTTAAACCATGTTAAACCATGTTATTTCGCCATTCCCACAAACGATTGCGCTATTGAAATGATATCAGTATCGCTCACGCGTACGATACCATTATAAAAGAAAAATCTCTTTCGTGAGGCGCACACGATTGCAAATTCTCATTGCTTCACGGAGAGCAATATTTACCTTTGCGGACCGCACTTGTAGGCCTACCTCGGTTTCAGACTTCAGCGATAGCACTATTTACCCCTGGCAATGTTCCCTCTCATTTTTCTCGAGTCTGAGCGCTGGCGCGGTGCCTTGGACAACAGTACGCAACGATTTTTAAAAAAGTCATCACTTCGGATTTTTTGTGCGCAGCCTAGATTTTCTGTGCGCAGAGGCCGTTTCAGCACTGCGCATTTGCGCACGTGCGCAGCTTAGAGGGAACATTGGTCGCGAGCCACGTTTCAAGTTTCGTTGCGGCTGCGGACCGCATGAATTCAAAATCGATATAAATAGGCAACTACGTTTTAGAACTCTACGTCAGTAAAACGCTGAGCTACCTAACATAGGCGATGGGCATGATGATCACAAAAAAGTAGTGTTTTATTAAAGGCATACATATACAATAAAAAATCATTATCATCAATTTCTTTCATTTTGAACTTTGATCTGTGCACGATACCTGGAAACGCTTTTCAGCGACTAAGGAATATATATCAGGGCTAGCGAGATGCGTTACTAGCTGAAAGACCATCTTCACGTAAGGCTTTGATCTTGTTTTGAATTCCTAAGCCAGTGGTTCTACAACTTTTTTAGACATAACCCCCTTCATCATGCTGAAAAATTCCGCGCCCCCGTATCGACATATCGCGATATGCAACTAGAATGCAAGTAATCCCAACGGATAGTTTCAAGGCATGGAATGTTATGACTAGGGCAAGTTTTTGTTGCAGTTAAATCCGTGGGAAGTTGCATATATTTTTGGTAAAAGTTGCAGTAAAAAGTTGCATTTATTTTTTCACAAAAGTTGCAAAAAGACCACATTTTGCTCGGTTGACTAAAAAAAGGTCAACTTCCCAGTTCAACTCCCGAAATACAGTTTTCCATTCGCATTCTTTATTGATTGACTAAAAAACAGGTCAACTTTGCGGCTCAGCTCCCGAAATACCCGTACGACCGTTACTTTAGTGCTGATTTACTGTATTTCAGTCGAATTTGGCCGTGTATTTCACCAAAATCGAAAATACTTTCGTGAAAAATCGAAAAAGTTGCAAAATGTTGCAAACAGTTGCATGAAAAAAAATGGACAATAGTTGCAAAAAGTTGCACTATAAGATTCCTTCAAACAGTTTAAAACAGCATTCTACATATCTTCCGAGCATTTAGGAAGCTGCCGGAAGCTGTAAAAAAAAGTTGCAAAAGTTGCAAAAACTTGCCCTAGTTATGACTTTGGATGAGAGAATTCTATAATATGATTTCCGAACTATACACGGAGCAATAACTACATGAATTTGAGGTAAATCTCGCAATGCCCAAAAAAAATCTCAGTTGACCGTAGCTCTGCTCCGTGCCCTCTTCAGACGCTTTCACGCCCCCAGATGAGGGGCACTCCAAGTTTGACAACCATTATCCTAACCCGTTTTCTAAGCGTCTTGGTCTTGGCAGTGTTTGGGCCATTGCACGTCAAGGCAATATGTCCATTGATATCGGCTGATTCTCCCTCGATGGAATGATGTTGCCATCGCCAAAGCCGTTTTAGCTAGTGGAGAATAGTGATGTTGGGCATGGGAGAATAGCATATTTTGCAACATCAACAACGATATGTGGAAGCTGTATTCAATTTCAGCATTTTAAAATGGTTTTCTTAGCTTTCTTCCGAAATCTGAAATCAAGTCGCAGGCGGCAAAATACGACCTCGCGGGCCGCGTGCTGCTGACCCTTGTTTTAAACAAAGGCGTTTTAAAAAATGTGTTTTTTTTAAGTTGTAAAATCATGCCATAGTTGTGTAAATACTTTCCAAAAAACATGTTGTATGAGCCTACGGACAATTACCACCCAATATAGCCGATATGGGATGGTTGAAACCCTCAAAATATCCTATTCAACAGCTATAGTACATAGATATATTTGGTGAAGCTTTATTTACTCTAAATTTTCAATTGTCAATGTCAATTTACTATGACCTCACATTTCAATATTCGTGACGTCATGACTTTAAAAAATCAAATTTCAAACAAGAGCCTTGTTTTAAACAAGCTGGTTATATATAAATTTCTGTTTTAAATGCAACCCTAAATATGCATAAATAGATTGAAAATCTGCTTATGCTACTCGGCTATCCGCTAACAAATAGCATTATTGTGTATTTCTTTGGCATTGTCCTGACGTCTAACCACCATAACGGAAACCCACCTATTACAAGAAGACCGAGGAGGGTTTTCCGTCAATTATTATTATACACATACACATGCACATACACATACACATACACATACACATACACATACACATACACATACA
>ATSW01006954.1:0-39763 GCA_000444245.1 Botryllus schlosseri
GGGACATTTTTATACACTGCTAAATGCTTTTACGAAATTCCAATAAAACAATACGCAGGCCACAATCTCCTAATACAGGCTTGTAAATATGTAGATATTGCTGTAGTGTGGTGCAGTTGTAAGTAAGGCAACGTAACGTCGCGACAAGGCCGGCATCCAAATATATTATAATGGAGTAACAAGAAGTGAAGCAAATCAAGACGGGGTGTTCGAGATGGTGTTACTCAGTGTAACTAACCCCATAGGCCCATAGCTATATACGGGAGTAGTGTAACGAATAATTTTTGTTTCGCCTTTTGGTTTGATACCATGAGGTATAGGAAGATAATTTCCAGCGGAACGTCGGTTGAAAACACCGGGCTTCATCATAACACTGGAATAAGTGACATCGACAACTCCTACAATAACATTGGAATATGTTGGAATTATTACAGACGCAGTTATTTCAAAGTAGACCCAATAATTTGGCGACGAATGTAACGCCAATGTCTTGGCACTGAAACTATCTGAATATTTATCAAAGCAATGGGGAAAAGCTGATCATTAATGTATTCTGAAGAGAAATACAGCATAGATATCTTCTTATTAGTCACCGTGATACAGTGCATCAAATATAGGCCTACCGGATTATAGTAAGTGCTGCAAGGAACTCAACACCCTCAGCGAAAAGTGTGTGTATTCACATCCAAAAGGTGGTATACGAAACAGAACCTACGTCATAATTACACCGCGATATCAATCAAATACAGAGAAAGAACAACGCCGATTGATAATGTTGATTGGTTCTAAACGTAACGCACATATAAGGAAATGTTGTTCAGTCGCTAGCAACTCAGGTAAATATTCACTCGACACCCCGAGAACGGGGTTTCTGAATTCTGAGAGGCTACTTTGCGCTGGTGGATACATACAACTGAAATTTTAGATAATTTGAGCAAATCGCAATGGTCTTAAGGTTAATACAAACTGATTTGGAGCTCAATGAATCGTATTCAATATACATAATATGATAGCTATTATCTATACACTCACCCTAACTAACTCGGCAAAATCGATACCGTCTTCGTCTGATTCATTTGCTGTTTCGTGATTTTCACTGGCTTCAGCCTCTTCTGCGCCGCTTGATAATGACTCAAATTGTTTTGCTTTTTCCGATACACTAATGCGAACGGATTTAGTACCGGGCATCATAGAGCTGTGACTCGATTAGTCCTTCTCGCTGAGGAAAAACATACACAAATGACACTGCTTTATTGAATACAACCGTCTTACATTGGTATCGCTGCCGTTATGTCAGAACTTCTTAGAATAATCGCTTTTGTTTATGCCAATGTTCCAAGTCAATATTAGCCAACTGATCAGTCTTTTTATATTGCGAGTGATGACTTATATATGATATTATTTCAATGGCTCAAGACTTCACACAGCCTTCCAAACAAAGCGGCCGCCCCTTAGTACAAACTCGAAACTTATTCAACAGATCAGCGCTACCCAATCCAAACTAAACGTACATCTAACTATCCGATTCTAACGGAAGTTTCCTTTGTTGTATATCTCCCGCAATCATAACTTAAACACAAAAACGCACGATCTCTATGATACATCGGCACAATGTGTCGAAGAGGTTTGTATTATGACGAGGCGAGCCTATAACGTGACGTACGTCAGTATCGAGTGTGGGGAGTGAAAGATACGTTATTTTGTGCATTCCATTTTCGTTACAATACCAAGTAGCTGTTTGATGTTGCGCCACATGTAGCCTCCTGGGACTTCATTTTAATCGTCTCAAAACTAAGTAGACTACCCATTTCCAATAAATGTACACATTTTCAATATTGTTTACGGATGAAATTCGACTGAATATGGAGCTAAAAACAAATTACGTTCATTGTTTCGGTCATTCGTGCAAGGGATTATATCGATCCAAACGCCGATGCAGATTCATGATCTCACTAATATATATATTATTCAATTTTCGGTAGTATGTTGTCAAGTTTCGGAAAAATATCGGTAAAAGCCAGCAATCGATGATTGCGCAATTTATTGTCAGCAATTTGTTGATCGATAACTCAGTATTTAAGTACGAATTCGATGCATACATTGATTGATTCCCGTATGGTTTTATGAGACGAGACGCAATACGTATAGGTTGTTTCAGTAATGCCAGGTTAGGCTATCAGCGAATATAACTTGACACTTGACCTAGAAAATTCCTCTGTAGCTACCCTCGTTCAAAATCGATCGTCAGCCATAATTGTATCGTTCTGTGCGACGTATTTGCAAGGCACAATACAAGTATTACGTTTGTAACGGTGTGTTTGAGTTTGTGTTTCAAATAAGACGGCATTTGAAAGGTATTGTGTAAAGTATAGCTTTTTATTGGGTCCAATGTTTCCTTGATAACCTGCTTTTAACCTTCTCTACAGTACACGTAACGTATTCATTCGAGTTAAATACCATAGGCCAAGCCAGGAAGATTAACCTACGGCGGATGACATCGCATTCACTGTGGTTATTATCATAGTTTCGTATACATTTCATTTGCTGTAACTCACTTACTTGGATTGGCTTTTTCGTTCAGCGACATACGTTTAATGCCTTCTAGTTGGTTCTGTATCATAAAGCAAGTGCTAAGGTGTTGCAGGTTCCAAATGTTTTCACTTATCGGTATCAGTATCCGTTTATTAACAATTTTAGCATTTTAAAACACCACAAGATTACGATATAATGAAAAGATAGTATGAGCCTAGGCTTATATGATTTCAAACAGGTTTCTGGACGACAGACAAATTGCATAGTGCTGACATAAAGAAAGTCGTCAGTATCAGCGCAAAGATTGTGTTTATAAAGTGATATAATAACACTCTCGCCAGAAGTTATGGGTTCGAAACCATTCAAGAATTACGAACTGCAGGCGTATTAGTCAAGTCTGAGACATGGCCGAAACGACATGTTGCCACGTGCGCATTGCACCGCGACGTATGAAAATGACGTCATAATGGAAAAAGTTGATACGAGTAGTGCGTACTTCATCGCACTAAACCAGGGGTTCTCAAAGGGTGGGCCACAGAGCATTTTGAGGTGGGCCACAGAGCTATATAGAAAATTTCAGAATTAATGCAAGTTTAGTTATGTTTCTTATGTTATTCGCTAAATATATATTTGTATTATCTAAAGCTTTACATCCGACTCTGATTAGACGTAGTGGTGCGTATGGAGTCAGCATGTACAAATCCAAAACATTAGGGAAAGACGGTGGCTTTTTTTCTACTGGCTATGACAACCTACGGCTAACAACAACTAAAATAATTTCAAGCGTATAATAACTGGAAGATAATGCTGAAGGAACCAAGTATTCGGGCAGGGTCATATATCGTATGCCGTTGAAAGGGGTATGCAATGAACTCGCAATGAAGTGCAATTGATGTACAGATTTACTGTACTTCGGCAGGCCGTATTATTGTAAGCTAAAAATAGTCATAATTGCAAATTATTAGTAGCTTCTTGCGGAGGTATACTGCACCACCGCAACGAATCTTAATGGATTGAGAATTTATCGGAGCGCATCAATCTTTGAAGTCGGTGTAAAATGTCCGGCCTGGAAATCATTGTACTTCATGAAAGACTCACAGGAATTGATTGTATCATTGGAATGAATATTCTGACATCGCAACTTCAGTTGTTTTGGTACAANACATACAAAGTATACATCATGCATATTGAAAAATCTTTCTTCACTTCCCTGTAGTACNCCATTCACCAATGAATTGTTCGATGCTGGCCCAGAATGATTATAATATTCACCACAATAGTATCACTAAAGTCCCAATCGCACAGTGAGGGGACCTAATCATTGTGTTTCACGACGCGAATGGAGCAGCGGACGAAAATAATCTACTTGGGAGTTTTAGCTTATGATCTACCAGGGCCGTAACTGCCGCACCCACACCCCCAATTGGGAGAGCTCGTTGGTCGTTTGTTCGAGGATATTTATTGAACCTGAAATTTTTTTCGCGCTTCGCGCAATTTCACATCTCTGGATATCGATATTTAAATATCATCCGTTAGAGAAAAATGCGCATATTTTAGAGAAATAGGCATATCGGCGCTCTCCATGACCACGCATTAAACAGAATGATGACTCTAGTATATCAGGTGGGCCACAGCACATTTTTAAACCGGAAAATGGGCCACGGCCAAGAAAGGGCTGAGAACCCCTGCACTAAACATACTGCAGTGATTCCCAAACTGTGCACTGCCACAGATTCCCAGGTGTGCCGCGAGCCTTTCTGGGATTTTGTATAACTCTGTATAATATGGAATATAAGGCATGGAGACATCTAGATGCGACTAAAAGCTGATAAATAAGAACAGGCTACGTGACCTCGTCCATGAAACCAATCATGACATTACCGATGAATAGAGTAATTTCCACACTCCATATCATAACTGGGCGGTTATGTCTGGATAATATTCTTTGATTCGTTTCAAATCAAATAATAAACTATAAGAAATCGTGCCGCATATCATTAGCACATTTTCTGGAATTCAACTTATTATACTTCAACAATATATACTTCTCAAAATTAGCTGTCAACAAGTATAGGTGGGTAGTCAACCCATTTGGAAGCCATAAATCCAGCAATCGTTTTGCAGAAGAGCAGCCCATTGATTTACGACTCGCCCGTTTTTTGAAACGCTGTTTTCGCGAAAAAGCATATTCCATAGGTGCAGTCAAAATTTTATTGTTATTGGTACCGTATAATGGGTAGACTATATGAACATGTTTCCATTTCAATTTTTACTGTAATAAAGAAAAACGAAACCGAGAGACACTGCTTGGAAAACGACGTAATGCGGGTATGTTTGTCAACACTTATTTCTAAACATCGTTTCAGACGAACATATGTCCGCATAAACATAAACAAGAATAGCCATCGCGTTAACAGGTGAATCGGTTTTTAGTTTTTACGTTATTGTAAGTGTGGCGTGAGCACTGAGCATCTTATACTTTTTCTAGTAGGTCACAAGGCGAAAAAGTTGGGGTAACCACTGCACTATAGCTACCAAATTATGCTGAATATTGTCGATATTTAGCTGAAGCAGGGGTCCTCTTAAGTACGTTTATGCACACATTGCACAGTCTTATCGAGATTTGAATTAAAAACTGATTCCTATTTCCTAACGATTTCAAATTGTTCAATACATGCATGTTTTAAGTAGGGCTGCTAAAATCGAGTACCTGAGTGGTTTGATTCAGGATCGAGCATTGGGGCTTCGAGCCGAGTGCGTATAATTCATTTGAAGTCATAAAAGTATGAAAGATACGGCGAGTTGAAATGCGCACCTTTTTTGCTACCACAAAGAATTGATTGTCTGCTCTACATCACATCAACGTAATTTGGTAACTTTTCGACTAAGCCTATTTCATTGCAATTTGTGACAATGTGGTTAGTTTATCACGACCTCACAGATCTGTCATTTACACTATAATGAGCGTAGCTTTGTAATACGTAATTCGCATGCAGCTCTACGGCTAACCGAAGTTTTAAGGCTTCCACCGGGGCCTGCGCCTGCGCTCCCGCTTCCACAGTGGAAAATACTATCGACACTCTAATTTTCGTTGCTAAATTTTCTCTTGTTGGCAAGGAGCGTATAATTTCAGTACCTCTAGTTTTAAGCAAGTCGCGTAGAGAATTTTTTTAAATCACGTCCTAGTTTCCACACGGCCCTACGCGTGTTATCCCAGGTGACAAACTGGTCGGCGAA
This sequence comes from Botryllus schlosseri, assembly GCA_000444245.1. Taxonomy (NCBI): domain Eukaryota; kingdom Metazoa; phylum Chordata; class Ascidiacea; order Stolidobranchia; family Styelidae; genus Botryllus; species Botryllus schlosseri. The sequence continues at coordinate 5,770 of ATSW01006954.1, forward strand.
GAGATTGTTACCGGTTCGCAAAGTTTGCTAAGTATTGAGGTATGTATGGCAATGGCAACCACAATCAGATGATATATTCTAACTTCAAGCAAGACATCAAACTCGACTGCGTCTTATCTTCAACCTCCTCTTGATCGTGCCTCGTGCGACACCTACCGATTACTACGACAGGTCACAATCGAGTATTAATTCTGAGTATTCGAGCCGTGCAGTGAGCGATGATTTTTCCAGGACTGAAATCATACGCTCCTTGCCCTCTTAAGAGTTAATTCAGTAACGAGTATTATAGTTTCGACACTATTTTATTCTGCGGAGGGCTGTATACCTCGATTGGTGGTATTGCAACGTACGAAACATGTAGTAGCCGACAAAGCTATACGCGTGTTAGTGGAATGACATATCCGTGAAGTCATTATCAACCCCCAAAATTTTGGTACCAAGTGCAATGAAATAGGTGTGGTCGAAAAAATGTCAAATAATTTTCAATGTGATATGCTGAGCTGGCAATATGATGTTAGGGTGCATAAAAGGTGCATATTGTAACGTTCCATATTATTTATACTGTCCTGACGTCATAATGAGTGATAATGGTAAACTTGACTCGAAGTATCTATTTTGCCCGGCGCTACTGATTGATTATCCATGAATTAGAACTGGTACGATTTCTACCATTTCGGGTATCCAAGACATAATAACAGATGCAGATTTTCCTTAGCTTAATAAAACAAACAATACTGATCTGGAGAAAGTACCTACGCTGTAACTAGAGCCACCAGCTTTTTCGGATATTTGATAAGCGCAGATCGGGGATTTCTCTTTACAAGCAAATGAACTGCATGTATGGAACAATGTTAATGAACCATGACTGTGCAAAGATCAGGAGGCTGATAAAACAATTGAATTTTACAGCAACGTAATGTATGGTGTATTAGATTAGTTTGTGAGGACGACGAACTGAGCTGGGCTGACAGATGTATAATTTGTCAGAAAAAACAGGAGCCAGTCCCCAGTGTTACCACTGCGAGCTTGCTTATTGGTACGAATTACAGCAATTCTGGTTCAACTCTTGGTATGATGATAATGCAAGTACTGCTCGCTGCTCAGCAGGCGAGTAAGGGGCGTTTCTGCCCCGTTATTTCCGATTACCAAATCCCAATCTCCCGTAACAAACGCATTACATCGGTGAGACGAGACATCATCATCAATATTCATGTGTGCACGCCAGGGAAGGCTTAATAGTTATTTATAGAAACATGTGGGTGCATTTAGCTGACGTGACTTCAATTTCAATATCACAAATAGTCCAATTAAGAATGATCTTTTTTCTCATTACCGACATTTACAACTCAAGCCATTTGGGGGAAATTTGACAGATCAGAAATAACAAGTCCGCTTAAAGTAATGGCTGTGCATAACGCCGCACTACCCGATTCATTATCATGTTAAGACAAGGATGGATTAATGCATCATAGCAAACAAGTATTCTTGCTTTCCGGGCGGGTAAAGGGTCACTTACTATAGAGTAGTTTGAGAGAGCGGAGACGTACGATGATTGAATACATCTTCAATGTCAACATGGATACATTGATACGCGGTAGGCACAGCGTAACTCTCACTTTTGCTCGACCGGTCATTGGCAATGTGCAGTTTATAGAACCGCTCGGTCAGCTGTTTGAAACGAAGCAGTTCGTGGGTGACAAAGTTATTGGCAATAAAATGTATAGGGTTTGAAGTCCGGGGATATATATGTATGTGCATAAATAATTTGGATAAGCACACCTTTGGTGGTCCTATTATGTGAAGGGAGTGGATAGATTTGATGCCGTTGTTTAGCGCAATGTTGCTGTAATAAGCGGTTGTAAAGTATCAGTTTATTAATAATTTTATCATTTAAAATCACGACAACACTGCAATACAACCAAAAGATAGGAAGTGGTCGAAACGATCTAGAGTAGTCTTTGAAATCGGACACTCACCCGGGCCTATGCGATATAAATAAGAGGCATGCACACTGCACAGATTGCACAGTGGATGGAAAAATAATTGGTAACATAAAGCGAATAGTGATGAAAATGAATCACGCATGTGGCGATAGGCGAGGTTGATTTTGATATGTCAGATCGCGGCCCGGTAATCTTGAGGCTGACAGTAGGATGTTCTTGGCGACAAAGTTATTGTCAATAGAATGTATAGCAGGGGTGAGCAATGGCAATTATTTTTCTCGGCGGGGCAAACGTAAAGCAGAAAATACATTGGCGGGCCGAGAAAAAAGTTTAGGCTATACTCTGCGGCATGCTGTTTTGTTTCAATATTAGAAGCAGTGAGTTACGTTGTTAACACATGCTGCTACAAGTGGATGCGTCCCGAGCTCTGTGTGGCTCAATAAAAGAGCCCTGCTGTTTCGCTAGCTTCCCTAGCAGGTCCGCATCAGATGGGTGTGTGTATTTCACTGGAAGATTTTCTCATAATGCTGACTTGACTTATATTCCTTAAACACGGAGACCTGCTCGGTGCTGATCATAAACTTAAAAAAACGGTTCACGGCTGACTTCAGTAAAAAATTGTTCACTTCCCCAAATCATGTTGAAATATCGGCTTTGGGCCGCACCTTTCATTGCTTTGCATAACATCGTTTGTGAATGAGGATGACCGCTTATCATATGAACTGATTGTATTATTTTACAAATTAGGATTTGGAGACGTAGCCGATTAAAGCGCTGACCCGAGATTTGAACTTGAACAAGGAAACGGTGACCTGTTACGGCATACTTTGTTATATTGGCTTTATTTATTCAAAGTAAGTGCATTTCCGGTTCAGTTTATAAGCCTATAGTTTTAGTCCACGCATTGACATATATAAACTAGTTTTATAGTTTAAATTGCAAGGAACCTTTCGCCGGACTTGAGAAATATATTTACCCGTATTTTACCTGCTTATTATCAGTTCATTCCCTTTTCGTGGTCGTTAATTTCAGTGTGTAAAGTATACTCTATCTGAAATTTATCTCACCATCGTTTTAACCTGGCTATTTCAGTGAACTGGACGAATTTCCAGCTGATCCGTGTCATATCTTTTTTTTCGTTTACTGGCGATTCCTTCATCCAAACTCCACCATAGACCCTTGTCAAGATCAAAACAAATGGAAAAGACATCCCTGCTTCTTCAGGCATACCTGGAACACGATTTTTGGTCATGTCGATGTGACGAAATTGGTCACCGTAAATACTATTATTTCAAAAATGACCGAAATTTCAATTTGACTGAACTCGGCTTCCATATACTGGTTGGGATTGAGTCAAATTTGGTGTGCAACGGTTTTTTAGGTAACCTGACGATTTGACAACCAAGCCGATGAGATTTGAGAAAAAAGTCATTATTTAAACACCCCTACTGCCCAGGTCTGATGCATAGGGTTTGAAGCCTGGAGATTTATAAATATGTGTTTGGATTATCACGCCTTTGGTCTGAATTTGGCTGCTATTGTGTGAGGAGCTCACATTCTGATGAATAGATTTGATGCCGTTGCTTAGCGTAATGTCCCTGTAATCAATCGCTGTATTTCGTTTGACGAAGAGAGTTACCCAACTTGAGACAATATCTGCATTTACCACAGCAAGGTAGCATACTATTTGTTGATGAGCTTAGAAGAATGGGTGAAGCATCACGCCAGTCGACTTCTACCGTATCCCAAACATGCAATGAACTTACAAACAGCATCAACGCTTACTTGATAAGTTCGTAGGAAGCCTGTGGAGTGTAGACATTTACGGTATTGCGTATATGCTGACTCATGTTGGCAGTGTAGCTTGGTGACTTAAGCGTATGTAGTCGATAACAAACAACGAAGACACCATACTTTTACATTTGAGAAAGATAAACAAGTCGCAATCATAGAACGGCGTGCGGCTGGCTTGATATGTGTTCGGGGAATTGATAAGGCGCGACGTTTTGGCCATGCTGTCATGTACCAGTTAATGAGACCACGGTGTGCTTTGATGTCAATTGCAGATTGCCTAATTAAAGTTGCGCGCAGGCTAACCGATTGCCCTCATATATCTTATATCAGTTGAGAGTGTGATAGTGAAGTACATCAGTGAATCGAATGGATGGCGCTTGTATTATGATGATTATTTCAAGTGTAGTCTCTCTAATTAATGATATAGATCAGTGGTTCTTATCATTGGCTCGATCTTCGATGGAACCCCACAGTCCAAGTCTGCTCTGATATATACTGTTACCGTAGGCTTCAAGATATCCGGGATGTAAAAAGAGATATGTAGAGTATATATGTAAACGAAGACTAGCAGTGGACTTTGTTGCAAAATGATACGAGATTGGCGTTTGGCAATTTGAAATCACGCAATCTCTAAATAGAAGCAAATATAGTCAGTCAGCGCCCTAACCGGATTACAATTTACATTTTCGGAATCAGTGTGACAGATAGCTTTATTTTCCTACATTTATTTTACACGTAGCCAGATTTGAGGTTACCGAAATAATATGCTTAATATTTCCAACTACAAAGGGTTCAACGAACGCACGTATTGTACGTGATGATGAGCTTTGTTGCCTTCCCAAAGGCTAAGAACCACTAATCCAGATTAATGGTCAGAATTTCCGGTCAGCTTAACGTGAGCAGAGTTGGACACCTAGCAAATCGTCAGCTTTTCCTAATTAAATTAGAATTACTGAATTCGCGAAAACTTGTTCAGTTCGTATCGAATCAGAGTTCGTTCCCATAAGTATGAGCAATGAGCACGGCAAATGTCTGTACAGCAAGCTTGCCTCGTTTCGCACTATACAGTTCTCCAGTATAACATTCTCAGGAAACGCATAAATTAGATTAGAATTAAAATTAAAGCATGGAAACATTTCATAAATTAGATTAGAATTAGATTACCGGCGTTTCACTCAAATTAGTCTAATTAGGCAGCTGGAATTATCTGTTTCAGTGGGCCTTAACTGCCGGTCTGTGGCAAGGTTCCTGCCGGTCCGCAAAATTACAGCATGAACTAATCGAATACTTCTTGTCTTCTTGACGACACGCGCGAGTCTGTAACACCAAATACTAATAGATCTAGAATTTATGTCACATACTACATCTGAGTCTTTTGTTCCCTTCAACCTATTGAGTAGCCATATAATTGTGCCTTGTGACGTAATTTTTGTCGACTCCGCTCGCTCACTCCGGCTGTTCAGTAATTTTGTGATGTCTTGCAGTAATCAAGTTAAAAAACGACCGAGTGCATGAGTGAGTAAATGATTGACGGATCTTCAATTGTGGCGCGCCGCGATCGATTTCTGAACAAGGCGGATCAGACTGAATTCGCTTAGTTGGGAAAAATGAGCTGATGTCCGGACATTGACATGGACAAACCTATCGATAGGGTTTACCTAGATCGGATATTTGTCATGCCAACTGTAGTGAGATATGCATTGTAGGTTTTTGATTTCAACATTGGCTATCCTCGATATAATTTCACATCAGTATCAACGAGGCCATCAGTTACGGTTCAGTCAGCTGCGAGCAGTTATGGGGACGCGGTTATATGTGACCAGGGCAGTGGGCAAAATTATACGAGTAATCCAATCGGAATTGAGTATCAATTCTAATGATTCGAGCCCAGTAGTGAGAGTTTTTTTTTTCGAGTAATGAAATTATACTCTCCCTGTCACTAGGAGTTAATTTATCCACGAGAATTATTGTTTGGATACTATTTTCCAGCGTGTGAGGCTGGAAACTTGATAAGTCGTATTCTCAGCATACGAAACATGGAGTGCAAAGCTACGCACTTGAATGGAAATAACATTTCCGCGAGTCGCGATCAAACCACAGTAATGTCACAAAGTACAATGAAATAGGCATGGTAGGAAAAGTAACAGATATAATCCTTAATGTGATATAGAACTGGCATTATATTCTTTGTGGTCGCAAAAAGGTACATGTTTGAACTTTTCAATCATTCATGCTGTTGTGATGTGGAATTTCGCCAATCGCTATATATTACCTAGCAGTAATGAAGAGGTGTCCAGTAACGAAGTACTTCTACTCAAGTATAAGGTCTGTCTACAATCTACATGCACTACTCACTCAAGCGGTTATGGTTAGACTACTTCTACTTAGCAGTTTTCTTGTTAAACTAGGCCTAGAATACTCGCTCTTTTACTTGCTGGGGAATCGCTACTTTTATAGTTGTACTTAGCAGGAATGCAGCACGCCGTCACTTCTACTTTGCGACTACTTTGGCCTCTCTTTGGTGTACCACGTATCGTCGCTGAAATGTAAAAGTGGCTATTATGTTCATATTTGAAAATTTGATAAAGTTTAATTTTTGTATAATTTTCATTTTTCTCACTCATACCTTGTTTGTCGCACTGTTTGATATGGCCGAAAGAAAATGAAAACTTTACGAAAACCCAATTGTATAGAAATGTGTAAAATGAACAGTCGGGGTGTTCAAAAATAACTTTTTTTCAAATTTCACTGGCTAATTCATAAAATTGTTAGGTTGGCTAAAAGACTCTGCGCATCACATTTGGTTTACCTGGCTACCGTAAATACTATTTTATTCAAATCCGAATTTTTCGACTGCGATAACTCCTCTACCACTGGTTGGAAGTGAGTCAAATTTGGTGATTATCTTTTATCGAGTAGCCAGTGAAATTTGAAAAAGAAAATGTTATTTTTGAATATTCCGAATGAACATAAGTTACTCTGATTCCTAAAGCGACGATATATGTCCATTGTCTAGATTAAAAGAAACCTTCATGCTTCATAAAATGATAAAATTAATTTTATTAACTTCAAACTTGTGTCGCACTCGTAATGAAACACGGATTCATCATTTGCTGCACACAATATCGCAAATTGTCGACAAAAAGTCAGTCCCATACATCAAGTTTGTTGTGTCAGGTGCGGGCGTTCGAGCGTCAACAAATCGGCAGAGTAGTTTCAATATTGAATGAATCACTGAGAATCAATGCCTTCGATTAAACGGATGTTCGTTGCCGTGAGAAGACAAGTTTGCCCTGAAAGTGAAGGAAGTAATTCAGATTTGCGAGTACCGTAGGTCGCAGATATTCCCAGCTATATTTTGCAGGGCATTGCTGTAGGTCGTTCTCAGTGGCAAAGTCGTAGAACAGGAAATCAATGCCGGTATAAAAACTGTTCATCAAATCTCATTTGCGATACAGGTATATGTTATTCAAATCGTTGATGAGCTTTTCCTGTTCGGTAGAGTGGCGTCCGTGTAATCTACTAGGATACGATCCGTTCAAACGGCTAATGCCTCTGATATTTATGTCATGATATTCCTTTTTCATTTTCTTCATTTCCATTTCTTCTATTGTTGTGTCTAATGCCAAGTAAAAGGATATTGATATCTGTCTTAGTACCCTACTTTGACAACCAGTGGGCGACTTTGAGAAACAAGGGGGCGACTGGGGGCGAAAATGTTAGAACGACCAGTGAGATATTAATTACCACGGTTAACTAAAAAATGTCAATGTAACGGAAAGTAGACGCGGAAACCGGTTTTCCCAGCAATTTTTGGCTTTTTTTTAGCCAATTCACCACCGATCAGAGGTAGGCGTATAAATCTCCCGTTTATATGTCTTTTTCGGACCCGTAAATATGGGGATGGTGTGGGGGGCGGAAGAATTTGTGTAGAGCTTGATAAAGGGGATATGAGTCGAAAAGGGTTGGGAACCACCGAATTAGAGCCAAATGCCGGAATTCGAATTCTATTATAATCTGTGAAATTTTCCATGTTCTAATTTTAATTGTAATTCTTTGTTTTCCTGTAAATCCTGCAGAACTACTGCATAATACTGCGACATGAGCCAAACTTGGTGTACATTACACTATGTACACAACAACCAATCGTCATTCTCATGCTTACGAGAATCTGCTCGGAATTGTTATGAACTAAACCTGATTTTTGTTTTATTTCTGTCTAATTCGGAAAATTTTGTGAATTCAGAGAAATTATTTCTGGTCTAATTTGGAAAAAATAACTGTAGCTATAATTCTAATTCTAATCCAATTTGTGTGCGTTGGAGTCGACTTTTATCAAAATACGCCAACCTAGTTTGTATCAGCAGAAGGAATTCGTGTAACATATAACAATAATACATTGAGCGATTACTCGGAAGTTTCATGCCGATGACGTCATAATTGGTGATTCGATCGCTGGTATACATTGTTCTTTACAATTCTCTACTAGTTGTTGACAATTACCCCGACAAGTGCCAGTCGAAAATATTCGGGTTTATTTCATTATGAATATACTATTCAATGGTATATTGGTGTTCTGCACCTCCAAGAAGCTATTCTAATTTAATAAAGCTGAATATTTTCAAGGTTGCTTTGCTTAGAGCAGAATTGTTTTCTATCTTCCCCGTGCTACAAGGATTAATTTGACGGTGGTCTGTAAGTTTGCAGGCGTGACATAGGTTTACAATTATTGACCCTCCGTCTTCCGTTCTATCAGTTACGTGTAGATACTTTAGATCGAAAACTTAATTGGTTTAACTCAATCTTCATACGATCTCGTAGCCTTGCGCGGCTGACACATGATTGTTTGCTAATGGATCAAGAAAGTACGGCTGCGCTTCGCCATAGCGCGGTAGTCACGCCGATGGCGAGAATATCCAGAAATGTAAACCAGACTTTCGGGCATATGATGGAAAGGAGTATGCCGAATGAGACCTCGATTTCCACGCTGAAACAGCCGATATTTCGAGCCCTTGTCACGGCGGAAGCAGTATTTGGATTCTACCTGCTACTGGCTGTTGTTTACTCTGAGTTTAAACTACGAAACGCCACGCTGACTTCGTCACAGATGCACGCTAAGCGTTTGAGGTAAGAGCAAATATTTGCAGTCGACAATAGAATTAATTTCGGTCCCCAACTACGGTGTGTCGCTGCCGTAACGTCCAATCCGTTACAATGATACATTGAATCGCAAATCGATACTAATCACGAGCGACAATGTGAAATTGCGATCCAGCACCAATGAATATATATATGACTATTGACTGTGGGAGTTGAGTAAATTATCGGGCATTTGTTGCGACAGTTCCGTAACCCGTAGAAATCAATAAACATTTTGCAGTGTCTGTCACGCAGACGGAATCGTAAATTCAATCGGTAGACGTAGACGTAGTATTGTGATGTCAGAAATAGAAATGATTACATAAATCCTACTGATATGTAGTACACTCATTGTAAACCTGTTCTTGGAATGAGATATTCAAAATTGAGTTGTAGTTTAAATATATATACAGGAACCATAACTTTATTATGGACTAAGTCTTTCCAGTTTGTGTGCATGCGAAACCCGCGGGCTTGTAAAATCTCCATTTAAACTCGAACTTGTCTGACAAAACGGTTGGCGGGAAGTGCGCAAATATTTACCGCACGTAAAAATGATTTATTCAACGTAGTGTATATGTATGCTCGTAATAATCCATGGCGTTTATGGTTAAACGGTGCTCGGGAGTAAACGTATACTCTGCCGCTATATGCCACCGAAACAGACTTAAAATGCCGGATTTTCAACTTGCACAACTAGNACTNGAATTACTCACTTCTCAAAACTAGCAACTAGAACTAGAACCAGAACTAACGACATTTAAAAACCCGCAACTAAGCAACCAAAACACAGCTATACAGATCATACGAATTGCTGAATTGCAAATGAGCTTAGAGATATTAGAGATGGAATCGGTGTTTCAAAACGATGAGGTTTTGGACCCCCAAATCCACCCTTTACTATGCCACTGTTAGTTATGATGATTCTGAGCTAGCAACAGCTCCAAGAACATCCCATAAAAGAATACCGGTATCACGATTCACGCCAAACGACGACCCGTGTTTTCTATTTGTTATTGCGTAATATTTTTAACGTGCAACTAGAACTAGAGCTACTTCACCGTAAACTAACTAGATTGGCACAGTTTGTACAAGTCTGCACCGGAAGGTAGACGCTGGAAAATGCAGTTCGGGAATGAAGGAAAATCCCTAGTAAAATTTATCTTATAATAAAGCCTGTTTGAAATTATGGTTATTAAAATTTGTTAATTAGTTTCAGCGTTTGTGTGAATTGCGACTAACGAACATGAGTCGCCGGACGCAATGAGAACGTCCGTTTCTCTGTCGTATCATATCGGTCGCCAGGCAAGTAGTTTTTAATTAAACAGGTACAAAGGTTGGTTACGACATTGGCGCTTTTCTCCTACGTTTTGCGCTCACTATACGTAAACCAGCCTAGATCAATTTTCCCCGCCATCGCCTGCATACAGTGTTTGGTCAGTTGGTCACTAAGAGCAATGGATCTAGAAGTGGATACGATAAGTGCATGAAATTCGTAATGAGTGGTGTATTACGGAATAAATTGTTATAATATCGGTAACTAATGGCATTTAGTGGAAATGTATAGGATGAATAGTTGTCAGAACTGCTGTATATTACGCTATAGTCGTAAACCATGAGTGCCCGATTGTGGCTCTTAACCGGAATTCTATCGGCCAATGTCAGTTCTTACGACTCGGCGAAAATTTAGGGTTCCGCAAGGTTGCATTTTAGCGTAAGTGTTCCGCAGATTATTAAAGTTTAAGAACCACAGATCTAGAATAAAAGGAATCGCAATTAAGAATATCGGCCTTCTGTAAATTGACCGTTGGTGTCCTTAATATCAAAACATTGCATCAGCGCCGGTTGTAATAACTAACCGTTGGGGGATTTATGTGCAGCAGTTATGTTCGCAAAAATAGTTTTGCAAACAGTCCGTTTTCCCACAACTGACAGATAGGTCGACTCGCTTATCACGACCCTAACTCAATATCAAACAAACTCTTTGGCAGTCCGTGATTTATTACCTGGCTTTGCTTAATCTTGCAAATACGTTTCGCATGCGTTTGATTTATCGGAGTTGCCCATCAAATCTGCCCCAATGAGATCAAGTTGTCTGCGGTTCGACGGCTATTTTGATTTGGAAGTTCCCGCTTAAAACTTTTAGTCATGAATCAACTGTAATTTGATTGTCAAATAACAGTTCCTCCGAGAAGCGTATAGGTTAAAAATGAGGCGATGCAGCTGTAGGGTTGACCGACTGTTTGAACATGAATTTATCGCTTGTATCCGCTTTTATTGTTATGCACGCTCGTTTGTAGCTTACTGAAACCTCTATTCCATTATACGTATCAATTACTATAGCGCTGGAAACAATGATTCGAGCATTGGAATTTGAACCAATACTAGTCAGCCCTCAAGTTTACCGGACCTCGACCTGACATATCGATCTCGCCGTCCGACACATGCGGACAAACCACCTCTATTTGTCGCATGTCCTTTTATATCAACTTCCTTTACTTTTCATTTAGTGTGCAGTGTGCACTGTGCATGTGCATGCCTACTTTTTACATCGCCTAGGCCAGGTGGGTGTCTGATTTCAAAGACTGTTTACCCTAAATTTTCAATTGTCAATGTCAATATAGTATGACGTCACCATGTAATATTAAACAAGGTCCTTGTTTGAAAGATGTTTGTTTTACGTTCATTTTTGGTTTAAATGCAACCCTAGAAATAGAATAGAACTGGTATTATTGTTTCGTCGACGCATAAAATGCACATATCTGAATACTTGATTTCGAATCGAATCACGGAGGAAATCGGATTTTGACCAGCATAATTATAATTACTGTACGCATTGGATACATCGATTACGCTGTACACCGCGGTTGGTATTATAATTTCACTCATAAAATTGATGCGAACTTGTTCAAAAATTACTTTCTACTTTCTAATATTCAAAGTGAAGAAAATAGGTAGTTTTTCCTAAAAACTGTTCCAGTAGAACCGGAGGTATCCTAATTATATAAATACTTGGGAAGGAATACAAGCAGGCAAATTCTACTCCAGTACTCCCGAAAAAGTAGAAGTACTTCGTTAGAAACCACCTTGGACAATAATATACATTTAGATGGGTTAAATTGTTGCAGTAGGCTATCACAGCGACTTACTCGTAAGTAGAATTTATGACGCCACAGTCGTATGAATGACGTGGAAAGTTCAAATACGTACCTTTTATGCGACCACAACGAATATTTTCCAGTTCCACACCGCATAAAGATACTTTGATATATTTTCGACGATACAAGTATCTCTTAACGACAAGGAGCATATAATTCAGTTCTCCAAAAAAATCATCTCTCAAGACTACACTCGAATCATTTTGCTCAGCCCTGCTCATTAGTAACATTTTTCTTTTCAGGCGATGCTGCTTGTTCGCAATGACAGTCGGAACCGTGCATCTGCTAATCAACGAGTACGCCGTGCTGGCTCCACCCACTCCGAAATCATGCGCTATGCGTCTCGCAATCCAGAAGGTGTCATACACGGCTGGCATGTTCGCGGTGTACGTGTTCTTGTGGCTGCGGCAAAAGTTATTTTACTCGAACCCTTCGTTACGGTATCTCTACTCCAAGAGACTGCGATACACAAGTTGGACTGTCTTAGTGATTATTTTATTGTGCTTCGTATGTCAGGTTACTATGACTGTGCTTGGAGTAGTAGGCTTAAATTCGGAACAGGACAATAGACTCTCTACCAGCACGCCTTGTATCAATCCACAGGAAAAATTGTGGATGATACAGATATCTATGGCTGCGCTGTCAAGTTTTTTGGTACACATTTCTCTAATGGGACTGTTCTTGTTTCCCTTGTGCAAGCATAGCTTGGAAAGCTCTTCATTTTTTGAGCGCCGTAGTAACGGTAGTATGGTGTCTCGTAGCAGTATATATCATCGTACGTCACGGGTTGATGACGATAGCGTAGCAGCCTCACCTAGCGGAGAAACAAGGAGAAGCTTCCTCACTATAAATAACAATCATGAAGGACGTCCAAGTCTAGATGGTAAAAGAACGTCAACAATACGAGAGCAACAAGTCACAAAGCATAAACAAAAAGCAGTCGCCGCATCTGACAGACTAAAAGCATTAATAATACGCTGTCTGACATTAACAGCGATTTGCGTATTAGCAAGTATATCAGTGACAATATTAACTGTGACGCTTTACCACGGAGGATTACTAGCCACTTTTCTGTACGGGTCGAACATGCTAACTAACATGGCGTGTTGTACCGGGTGTTTCAGCCATTGGCCTTCTACGTTGTTACCGTTTTGTATTAAACCCAAGAAACGGAAGACTGAACGGACAAAGAGACATTCTCATTCAGAAGTGTCTCAAAGATTAGTCGGGAGACGATACGATTCGGTGATATGAAGAACCTAAATTCAGACGCAATTTGAATGTAATATCTCGATAAATTTATTTTATACAATTGTATAGTATATTCATATAGAAATAAACCCGAATTATTGTCGGTACGATTGTTGGTATACAATGTTCTTTCCAATTCTCTACAATAGTTGCTCACGATTACCACTGCCGAGTGCTAGTCGTAAATATTCGGGTTTATTCAATATGAATTTGAATATACTATGCAATTGCATGTTGAAGTTCTGTACCTTCAAGAAGCTCTTCAATTAATTTTATGCATCTAACTCTTTGTCTTCAGTATTTGTTAGTCTGCACTTCAATCATACGTATTTTACTTGAAGCCTAGCTTCTCAAATGTGAAATTATGATTTTTCTGACTACCTGTATGGAATTGTGTCGCGTGGAAAGAACTTTACCGATATTTATATCGGTAATGAAGTATCGCCTAGTGGGACTTTCTTTCTATTTGTTTTTCTTCCTAATTCCACGGTAAAACGTTAAATTTATGCTATTATTATGGATTTAATAAATCCTCTTTGACGAAATGTTCATAACGCATCGTGGTATGTATTATGCTGGTGCTGGTGTGCGTGTGATTTCTCTGCAATTTAGACGATACTTGATAGCTGGAGCAGTATCAGTTTATTATTAATTTCATCACTTCAAAACACCAAAAGACTGCGATACAATAAAGAGATTTAGGAAGGGACCCAAACGACTTTGAGTAGTCTTTGAAATCAGACAACCACCTGGGCCTGGGCGGTGTAAATAAGAGGCATGTAGCCATGCACACTTGATGGAAGGGGATAAGGGCTAACATAAAACGACTCGCGATGAAAATAAATGACGCATGTGTCGATAGGCCAGGTCTGGTAGCTGATTAGTATTAATTCAGTGTAAACTGCTTGTATTTAGATTTGACTATAGCTGAAGGCTGAAGAGGCCATAGAGCAGGGGTCGGCAAACCCCGAGCTGATTTTTCCTGACACGCCAAATGATTTCACGCAAACGACATATTGAGACCATGTTTTTGCAACAAGGGAAGCAGAAGTTTTCAAAACGTACAAAGCCTGTAGGCGATCCAAAATTATTTCGTAAATCAACATAAAATAAGTCTTTTAGGGCAGATTTTACTTCTTTAAAAAATGTTCCGCGCTTCGCGCGATTTCTTGGTATCTGTTGTCTTGATTATAATGTTGGAAACCCCAATAAATTAACATATATGTATGTATATAGAACATGTTTCTAAGAACTATGCATAATGTACAGAAATGAGTCAACCGTATTAGCAGTTATGAAAGAACATCAGCCGAATATACTATGTAACCGTTAAGAATTTAGATGTTTCAGTCTAGGAGTGTTCACTATGCAGCCTATACGGGAGCGCAACATTATGATCCGCCATTCCGGCTCTGGGCATTTTCAAGCTATCGAAGACACGGCCTAGACGTAACCTTCCGGACAACGTGCGACCATACGACTCCCGTGCGGTGTATGTGTTGCCAAATGATTGACGGCGATAAAACCTTGAAACAAAATAACCGCCGCATGCTGGCGAAAACGTTCGACATTGATATGTCAACTGCCACGGCGCCGAATAGTCCAGCGTCCGCAGCTTGAGCCTCACTGATCAGACGAGACCTGCCGAGGAAAATAATGAGCTCCGTGTCGAAATGCGAATTTGGAATCGTGTTGGCCTCTCGGAAGGAGATTATTCTTTTAGTGTCACGTGGTGTGCAAGCGATTCCAATACATCTTGAGCAACAACAATCTTTACCGTGACCTTTGCAGACAAATCTAAAGTCAGACCAACCTTAATGTGACATCAAACCGACTTGACTAATACAGTGGTGGGTACATTTTTCATCATCATCAGACCATATCATCGTAACAACACTGATTGGCCTGTCACTTATTGAATATGGTACCGAACACAGTGGACTTGGAAACGACCTAATCAACCACAGAAGATCGATCATTGCGCGACTGAAATTAAATTGTGTAAATATTACGTACATGTAAGCGGAGCGGGAGCGACCAAAATTTATTCCCTTCGCGACTAGGGCTGGGTAAAATCGAGTACCTGAGTGATTCGATTCTGAATCACGTAATATGCTTCGAATCGGGTCGAGTATTCGAGTAATCGAGTATCCTTAATATGACGTCATCACATAATTTTGTATGTCAAAGTTCATATAGGTACCTTTTATGCGACAACAAAGAATAAATGCCTGTTTTCCATCACAATAAAGATTCATTACTATTGTTTCGAACATACCGATTTCATTGCACTTGATAACAATGTTGTGGGATGATCATGACGTCGGAAATGTGCTATTTTCAGTAACGTTCGTAGCTTTATTTTTCGTATGCTACGATACGGCCAATCAAGGTTTCAAGGCTTCCGCAGTGAAAATTAGTATCAAAGCTATATTTCTCGTTGATAAATTAACTTTCAGTGGCGAAGAGCTTATAATTTCAGTTCTCGAAAAAAATCGTCTTTTACCACTAGGCTCGAATCATTAAAATAATACTCGATTCAGATTCGAGAACTCAGCCCTATCGCGACCAATAATTCAAGAATCACTGACGTAACGAATGCCGTTGCCAGCTACAGAAAAACGATTGGTGGTAGCCGATTCCTTGCATGAAACGTTAAATATTATAAAATTGAATGCTTGGCACGTAAGCTGTTGAAAAAATCGACATTTTTTGACGTTTTGGCACGCTGGACGCAAAAGGTTGCGGGCTCCTGCCATGGGGAATAATCTCCATACGTAATGTTGAGGTTTATTTAGAATTGTATTTTCGTTCGTCAGAGAATTCTTGTCCAAAAAATACACATTTAAGAAGATAAATAAAATATTTGATAGACAGTCACGTATTGCAGCTGTGACCATGAAAAGGGGTTGGGTCCGTCACGTTCCACATGTAGTCATTTCTTCATTGTAATAAATGTATTAACTGTATACGGAAACCACTAAAATGAGATCCTCCGTTACCAGTTAAGTTTATTATTACCAATTTTATCAGATCACACCACAAGATCGCGATACAATGAAAAACACAGTTTACTTTGACCATATGCCGTGAATCAGATGTCAACGTGCTATTCCCTATTCGAACACACAAACACACACTCAATCATGTTGCCTATTCACAATTTGTGGATATTCCAATAGATTTTCAAAATGTAACTGCGTGGAGAGATTTAAATTTGACGAGGAGGATTTCATGTAATCTGTGACGATACATACCGACCGTTAGCATAAGTGCATATTGAATTCGCGCTGATAATTGCCGACATCTTCATAATCAGCGATTTATTACATCATCCGTTCAAGACACACAATGCGATACACGAGACACGATGCAACAGTAGCGAATTATACAATCAAATTATGAGACCTTGTGTAAACACGTTTCAAAGTCAACAAATGTCATGTTTACGTCTGCCAGACTGTTATCACGCCGAGAAAGCATCTCACGCGAGACTGGAACGTGCCAGTCTTGGTTTTTATGCGCGAACTATCCCGACAGGTCAGACGTAATGGGCGCACCCCGCTGTAATGCTCCTCACAAAAATGTCTGGAGTAGAAGGAGTTTACGACTCTTTGCTAACCAGCGAGAGATGAAAAAATTGATAACCGCGCAATTACAATTGACTATATAATGCTTCTTCGCGCGAGAATGCGATTCATTCGTAATGATAATCATCGCATCAAAAGAACCAAAGATGAGATCAGGCCGTGGTAACGTTGCAAGTATGACCCGCGTCCTAACAGTAATAATGTACTGGATGGTGTACAGTAAATATGTACCTGCAGTCTCAGGACAAACTCTTTTAAACGCGCGGTTTACGAACTACATGGAAACCATTGAAAACGTGGACCGGAATTTGTTGGATTTGAAGAATGCGATGCTGCAGCATACTGGTTTGCATGACGTACCTAGCATATCTCCAGAGGAACGTAACAACTTCCAAATCCCGACGCACGTTAAGAAGCAGTACGAGGAATTGAGGATGCAACACGAGAAGAGGCATAGAACCAAACGATCCTCGTTGGCGAATCTTTTCGGCTCAGTACATGCAAATCCAGGTTCGTAAACTTTTTGATCTACATCAATCCACACAGGCTACTGTAGCTGTATATCAAATTTAGCACCGGAATGAACCAGTCATAGGTGGATCGTGATAGGTTAAATTGGGGCCTATACGATACCTTTATTTAACTGGGGTGGTTGCAATTGGTAGGCCTACGTCGTATATCATAAATACCGATACTAAGGATATGATCAATCCAGGCAAGGAATGGCAACATTCACAAAAAAACTAAAATGGACGTGCGATCTTAAGGCCTAATAATTAAGTTGGATGTGTATTGATCAATTTGTCGAGTTCTTAAACAACGTTACGTTATTGTATATTCTCTTTGGTGCTTATATTTCAAAGTGCAGAATTCCCGAAAAATAACATAACATGAAAGAAAAATACATAAGTACTTGTAAGATACGTTTGTATCTTATCTTAAGCCGTAGACTATTGTAGGTATATATTTGTATTGCGCTTCCGTATGAATATTTGGTATTACTATATTCGCGCGCATCGGTTTGGTATGTATATTTGTATATTGACCACCTTGGTGAAGATATATAGTTCAGATTGTATGTTCTGGAATTAGTTATGCTATTGGTACAGCATCTTCGTAATTTGCTAAAACTAATCAATGTCCACAGCAGACGAAGAGGGTCATTATCAAAATCATAACTTTTCCGTCACAGTATACTTGTCAATTGAAACTTATTAGTGCAGACGCGGAAGTGTATTGCGTAAATCCATTAAGCCGTTAATTCGCCCGGGACAACTTCACATCAAGCACCGTAAACCGCAATAAACATTTAAAGTGCCTTTAATGATACCGCGAAATTGTGCGACCGAGTTAAAAAGAGAGAGAACCCAACCGCTAGGATCACGAGTCTAGACGCCATTGTGTATTGAAAACTTATCAGACACTGTCGCAAAAAAATGTCTGT
This sequence comes from Botryllus schlosseri, assembly GCA_000444245.1. Classification (NCBI taxonomy): domain Eukaryota; kingdom Metazoa; phylum Chordata; class Ascidiacea; order Stolidobranchia; family Styelidae; genus Botryllus; species Botryllus schlosseri. The sequence continues at coordinate 24,089 of ATSW01006954.1, forward strand.
CTGCCGAAAATGCATGCAAGCGATCCGCGTATCAAATCACCGCTCTCGCCAGCTATTAATTAATGATTTCAAGCCATACTTGGACAACTAGATACTATCTGATATCTAATTGACTAATTAGAACAAAATGCCGGAAATCTAATTCTAATCTAATTTGTGAAATGTTTCAATGCTCTAATTCTAATCTAATATATGATTTCCCTGAAATCGTACAGGAGAGCTGTATAGTGCGAAACGAGCCAAGCATGCTGTATGCAGACATTTGTCATCCACGTACTTTTGAGAATTAACTTGATGAGCTGACATGATGAGCTGAACTTGACTGAATTTCCAAGTTTTAGTAAATTCAGTAATTCTAGTTCTAATATAATTATGGATTATCGATTATGGACTATGTATAAATTGCAAATGAATGAGACCGAGAACCGAACAGCTCATTCACCTACACTCAAAAGTGGTGAGAAACGAACTATATTTACTTTTTCGGGGTGCTCAAGTAGGTCTCGCCATCCTGCACTGCTGAGTCAAGTTTTTGGGACTCAATACTACTTCTACTTCACAGATCTAAGCATAGAATACCTACTTGTATTTATACTTTAGTGGAAACTCGCCATGTTACTGCTACTTAGTACCAATGATTAGTTTAGTCCGTATAGTCGTGCTTTAGTATGTATTCATACTGAAATAATCCCGAATATGTTTGGCTGACATTCGTCAGGGCTAATATATGATGATGCGATTGTTGACATACAACACTCTTTTCAATTCACATATGCTGAGGATTAATCCTGACGAGCGCCATCCGACAACATTCGGGTTTATTTCAATATGAGCCTCCAATAGTCTATTCACCATTGTTGAGTGCCGTGACATTTGTGAATTGAAAGCAATTCATTTTCATTCCCTTCATCATAAAACTTCGAAGATGAATATCCGACTAATGCTCGTGTTCTGACAGGAATCCAAGGAGACATCGTCTACTCCGACCCGTACATTGAGAATTTGCAGTTTGAGATGGACGGCAGAATACCGCGCGGCACCGTAGTCACGATGGCCGAGTTGAGGTTGTTCAAGAAAGTGGCGGACCTCGAGAAGCTCCGCTGGATCGGCAGGAGACAAGGGAGAAGATACAGGAATCTCCATCCGTCTGTGTTTCTGCGTAATCACCCGGGCAGGTTCATGAAACCGGTGCGCCACGCGAGAGTGTCGATTTATCACAATCTGTTCAATCCCGACGGCACCGTCAAATCCACGTTAGTAGATTCGAGGTAAACAAACTTCAATGATTATATATTCTCCTAGGTAGATTTCGTGGTGTATCAAACACAAACTTGTACAGATAATTCTATAGTTGTCTCATTGAACTAAATAGAGCGAAATGGTGGTAAACTGTTTCTAATTTAATTGGCGAAATGTTTCCATGCTCGCACTTTACTACTAATCTAATTTCTGATGGCCGAACTGAAAAGGCTACAGGGAAACTGCATAGTGCGAAACGAGCCGAACTACAAACATTTGCCATTCTAATGCTTATGAGAATGAACGAAAGTATAATATGCCACGAATTCTATGACGGACCAGAAAACGTCCTAAATTACGCTCGAGATTTATCAATCGGCTTGAAAAATTTGTTGTTTTGTTTCTTGAATTAATGGAAAAGTCTTGAACCACTTGCATTTTGCAAAAAACGTGCTAGCAACTAGGGATGGTGTGAACCTTTGAAAGGTTCAGGTTCGCGTGAACGTGAACCTTTTTGAAAGGTTCTGTGTGAACACGAACGTGAACCTCATGACGTCACNTGACGTCATATTGCTAATTTNAACCCCATATTTCNATTAGGTGATTNCCTATATTAANCTACTGTACACGATACCGAGCGACGACTCGGGGCCACATAATAGCTCAGTACTTNANTACATATTNACGTTTGAANCGTNGNNAAATGTATCAANTGGGGCAATCAAATGATATAATAATCCCATAAAATCAGTNTCTTGNGTCGCTTTGCCAACAATTTCGACCTGATCGGACAATGTATTCNGCGTCTGAGTATTGCCACATGGATATTGAGCAGAGTGTAAAATGGGTTTCTATATACTTGCTATCGATTAACAAGTTATACAGCAGTATAGCCAACACCCCAGTCGCACGGATTTGTTTTTTATGATACAGTATACNTATGTAGTGAAGATTGACCCCNTACGNCTGCTAGATTTTTACATCAGAAGACGATATCAATCTCATTGATTGGTTGAATAAGGATCATTTGCTGACAAAATACAGTGTATTTCGCTCTTGATGTCATGTGATTGCGGGTCAAGCTCACAGCACAGAGACACTAAATATGCACAAACGGAAGGCTGGATATTTCGAGCAAACTTTTGTAACAATACCAGTAAATTTTTGAGATTGTCAAGGGCATGCTCGTTTAGTATGGAATGCTTATGGTTTATGCTGCCAGCCCCGTGCATAGAGTGGACCGCAGTTGAAAGTCAATAAAATTGAACCAAAGATGTTATAATGAAGTGAAAATTGCAATATATGAAAAAGGTTCACAGTGCAGAACCTACCAAGGTTCTGTTGTGAACGCGAACCTCAAATTTTCCGAGGTTCACACACAGAACACGAACGTGAACCTCACGTTCACACCATCCCTACTAGCAACCTCTGTCGTATTAGATTAAAAGTTTTTTCAGGAAAATAGTTTTATAATTCCGCTCCTCTTCTTGCAGAAAAATCCACGTCAACGGATCAGGCTGGCAGGCATTCGACGTCACCAACGCCGTCCACCAATGGCAGTTGCATCCGACCAGAGTGATGACCATGACGCTCGAGATGTGGATTGAAGGGACCAGACCCACGCGGCACGCGGCCAACATCGCTAAACTTGTCAGATTCACTGGGCAGAAAGAACGGCTTAGAGGTCAAGGCTACAGGCCGGAATTGGTAGTTTTCACCAGGGAAGAGAGAACCAGTCGGTAAGATATTCATACCTATTAGAGGCGGTCACTGGCCAGTCATCCTTCTTGCATTACTTGCACAAGTTGTTCCGTTTTTCGGTTATAATTCCACCTCTCTTTAACAGTCTTAAGCAAAACCACACTCTATTTACACGTTGAATTTTGTAAAGTAGAAATTAGTTTTGGGATATGTGAAGTTGTCGTAACAATTGGGTGATACAATGTTGTATCACCGTAGCTGAATATATTTTCGAAAATTACAGCTATTTGCGGTGCTAATTTTCGTTTTGTTTTAAGACATAGGCCCTGCAATTCCTAAATTAATCACTTCCGATCAACTGCTAAAAGTATGTGACCCCTCGACCAAATCGAGTAGCCTACTCTTCAGAGCTTCATTTCCTACTTTCACTTGAACTTCTGAATATGTGTTTTTAATCATCATTTTAGTAGAGTAGAAATTCCGGACATTTCTACTTCTTTGAATACCATCCCTGGCTATACTTTGACCACCTCTTCTTTTACTAAACATTTTCATTTGCGGGGCAATTCGTCAGACGAACGCTGTCTATTTTTGTTGAATTCCCTTGACGACTGAGAACAAATTTCATCAGCGAATCTCGAGCTTTGAATTATGACGTATCATGTCATTCCGATTTCAGCGTCAGAGAGTGCCGGCCTAACTCCAATCCGAAGCGGCGGAAGTGTTGCCGAGACAACCATTACGTCAGTTTCCGCGACATCGAATGGACGAAACTCTGGATTTTGGAACCGGCCGGCTATGAAGCGTTCCGTTGCGACGGGAAATGCTCGGCCAGTCGGCGGAAAGGATTTTCGCGTTCTTGCTCTGTGGCAGAGAGCGCGCCGCTGCCTGTGATGTATATGATCAAACGCGACGACGTGACTTCGGTCGAAGTAACTGAATTTCCTAATATGATCGTGACGCGGTGCGGTTGTTCGTTAGACAGCGTGTTTCTATCTTCTTGATTTTGTGTGTCTTATTTAAAATATATCTTTATTTCTGTTCACTCCAAGTTTCCTTGACTCCTTCAAAATTTATATGTTTATATATATTCTTATGTTGGAAATCTGTGTCTTCTATTGCGTTTGTGTGGTATATATTTGACTAATTTGAGAGCTTCACGGAGTTACTGAACTCAATATACAATTGAATACTATATTCGCATTGAATTTAACCCGAATATTTTAGGCTGCTGATACTCGTTTAGAGTAATCGTCAGTAACTAGTAGATAATGAAAAAACAACATTGCATATATATACGACGTTCTTTCCAACTCTCTGCTATTTGCTCATGATTACTCATAAGAAGTGTCAGCCGAAAATATTCGGGTTGACTTCAATACGAATATATGCTTTCAAGGTATGTATAATCCTATGTTAGGGTTGCCATATTTTATGACCCGAAAAACGAGGACAGTTTCTTCAAGTTACAATAACAGAAATGTACATCGGACATTTACACAGATAATGCCGGTCGCCCGGTAGGATGACTAAAACAAAATCGACTTTCCGCGTCGGTATCTTAAATCTGAATTTACACCGACAGTTTTCGTTTGGTTTACGTTTTTTTAGTTAGAATCCGCGGCAGTTTCGCAAAAAGACTGTTTTCACGTGTACTTTATAACGAATTGGCCAATTTTAGTCGTCTCCTAACTGTGAAAACGAAGAGAGGGACGGATTGCAAAAAAGTGGACATTCGTGAGTCCTGGGATGAGATTTTGGTTTTCTTGAAAAAATAAAAAACAGGACAAATCCTCTTAAAAGAAGACATAAAGTATATAATATATACAGGAGTAGATACAGGAGATCGAACTTGGACGAATACAGACGAACATGTAAAAATTTTCTATGTAGCATACAGGGGCGGTCAGTAACGATGTAGCCTATACTTCTGCTGTTTCGGAGTACTGAAGTCGCTTTTGCCTACCCGCACTATACTTACCCAGGTGGTTATCTTTTATACCAGTTCGCTTTATCAGCGTTGTAGGCAAACGTACTCACTTTTTACGATTCGGATTTCGTAAAGAGAAAGCAGTTTTGGGATATATAGAGTAGAGGCCTATGTATGGATCGCTTTTACGAGTGAAATTTCCAAAAGTACTGACCGAAATAGCCCTTTATCGGGGTACATAATATAACATAATATATTTTGGAAAATGGTATCTATTNGTAGCGTTATCAGTCATTTTGCGTTGGTCGCGGAGATGCAACCTGCAATTTCGCAAGCATGGCCGCCACGAAAGTATGCGACCTCTCGATCGAATGTACTTTTTGAACCTATATACTTACTTTGGTACTTTTCAAACCTTTCATTTTCTACTTCCGCTTGAAGTAGTTTTGACATGTCTTAGAAATGCAGTTCTTCTGCTTGTAATTGAGTAGAAATTTACGGCGGAACTTCTACTCCTACTAGAGCAGTAAAGCCGACTCTTTTTACCGCCTATGGCAGTATTTGGTTTTATACAGTGTATACTTGGACAACTAGAATATTCTAGTTGTATAATTAGAGTGAAATATCGGTAATCTAATCTAATCTAATTTGTGGAATGTTTCTGTGCTATATTTTTAATTCTAATCTAATTTCTCGTTATCCTGACAATGCTACAGGAGAGTTGTATCGTGCAAAACGAGCCATGCTCGGTGTACAGACATAATTTGTCATCCTCATGCCAGGGTTGTAATGACTCGAGTCATGACTCGACTTTTGTATTGACTCGACTTGTACTCGAGTCATTGTGCGAGACTCGAGACTAGGACGGCCAAGACATACATTCCACTGTAAGTACGAAGAATAGTAAAGTCACCACATGATTGGTATTTCGTTTCGTCTATCAGTCCTGATAATTGAAAATTAGGGCCAGAAACTGTTAGGACTGAGAAAAATTACGATATTATGAATGCGAGCCATTTTATATCACTCGAGCAGAATTACAAAAGGGGATCGAGCCGGATTCGGACTGGGACTCGACCCTTTACTCACTGACTTGGACTCGGTGGTGAAATGAAAATGACTCGACTTGACTCGAGTAAAAACTATAAAAATGGGATTGACTTGTGACTAGGAACCTTGTGACTTGGTTACAACCCTGCCTCATGCTGATGAGAATGAACTGAGCTTATTCAATTTAAAAAATTTCCTAAAGCAGTAGTTTCCATTCCAATCTAATTTTGAAAAAAACTGTGCTGCTATAATTCTAATTCTAGTTTAATTTGAAAATGTGTAGCTCGAATCTAATTTGGAACAGCGTAAAATGTTCTTATGTTCTTTAGTCCGGCTCTGAGACAGTGGGTCGTAAAATTATAAGGTTTCGAACATGCTCCTTGTCTATATACTTCAGAGATGGATGGAGTCAATGCGATATATAAGGAAACACTGATAGTCCGGCTCATCGACCGCGCATGTACCGTTTTCCTTGGCAATATCCATGCTTCTGGTGTCTTCCAAGTCCCGACCTGTCTATAAAAACTCACAACTATAAGTGGCTCGCGTAATTTTCCATCAAAACGAGCCTTTATTACGTTGCCACTATACAACTATGATTATAAAGTATTGATTTTGCTGATAAGTATTCAAAATATTGTGCTACTCTGGAGGCGTTCGGTATTTAGTCTGTACGCTTTCTCGACCGCATCATCATCTTCGTATCCTTGAGATGACTACAGATCCCGAGATAGTTTTGCCATGACGAACGCCAGCAATCTGCGGAAAATGTATCATAATATCGTATAGCATTGGAACTTTTGGTGGTGAGCTGCTAGTTCAATCATGGAAAGGATTAGAATAGTGCTCGACAATACTTAAAACTTCCAGGATGTCAAATGTTACAGGGAGTAATTTGTCATGTATTATGCAATTTAGTGACTGACAACCTTATTGAGTACGGGTGGCATTTCTTACGGTTCAGGTTGCCGTCAATTACGATTCACTAACGATTAGGACTATGCTCAAATCAAACCAAAGATACCACGACGGTACAAATTTATGGTGGATTGCACGTGATCGCCGATTATACGTCACAAGTCTACCTCCGTCAATTGCACAGATGACATTACAATCAGCCAGTAACTCAGAAAGTTAATCGGTTGTGCTTTGCGGGGCGGCTGTGGACATGATTGGCTAGACATTAGTGTTTGGTACTGAATCTACTGATGTAGTTTTAACCTGATTTTGTCATATGCCATATTAGCTGAAAATATTTTGAAACTACTACAACTATTTACGTGAATATGGGCCTACCCTACCTCAGCTGATAGTACCCGTAAACTACTATCTTTGAATATTATAGCAGACTGCAATGACTCCTAGTATAATTTGGTAGTAAAGATGAGGACAGGCAATTTCAATAAGCTCACGAAAGTTCTCGTAAACACTTACCCAAGTGTAACTGGCTGGAATGAATTTAATTTTCCCGTGGATGAGCCAATGATCCTGTTTTCAGTCTTCGTTTTCCACGAATGAACCATAATGGTATCACCTCCGGCTAAACATAGCAAACATCACACCACAGTGTGTTTTATTAATCTTGCGTATACTGGTCTAATCAATACACTGGCTTCAGATTGGAAAATTAATATAAATCTTAACCGGGGTTTATGAGCCAGTCTCAGGGGCGCCGCTGGAGATCAAGACACAGACTCCATTGATACATATGACTCGTAATAATAACACGCCTGTCTTGACCATCATTTGCTACTGGCAATTGGGAACGTTCAGTTGTCGAATTGTGACTGTTGCGGTGCATGTTGTGTGCAGTGGCGTACGCTGGGGAGGTAGGGCTTTTGAAATCGGCACCCCGTCCTTCTGAAACGACAATTCTATCTCCAATATTTATTAGCACATTTGCAATTAAACAATTGGTATCACGCTGTTGCGTTTCGACGGAACAATATGAACTGGTCTTTGAAAGACAACAGCAGGCGTCACACTGATTTGCAATCAAGATTCATTATCATGTTTTCGTTGTGTGTGAAAGTAACATTTCAACGATTTTGTTCACACTCTGATGAAGAGCAGTTCATTTTGTGCACCCTGTGATAATGTACTAGATGTGCTTGCGTAGTTGGATGTGAAATTTTTTGTTACTCAGCGAAGATTTGGGGTTCTACGACGGCTTATACATTAGCGTAAGGGTTTTCCGGGGTATTACAAGTTGAGAACTTTTGATCTTATATAAATATGAACCTATGCTTTTTTACGGGGTTGAAATTATGGATTGACATCGTAATCTCACGCCACACAATCAGTTCGAGTTTATAGCGGGGAAGATAGCGTGGTGGTGAGCGTCGACTCTATCTACGCAGGCGGCCCTGGCTGAAGCACCGTCGTCGGAGATTTTTCTGAGCTCCTCGTCCCCGTGTCGCTTGAGCATGGAATATCATTAGGATTTGGGAAAACCGGATTAGTGAAATTTTGCGGATTAGGATTGGATTAGGATTTACGACTTTATTAACGGATTTGGATTGGATTTACCGATGTTCGGGGAGATTGATGTCCTGTGGCGAATGGTGACAAAATTCTTCGTCCTACCAAAGTTATTTCATGTACTTTGGCACCCATTGTGCGTTTTATTTATTTTTACAGAATTATATGCATAAGATGTAGGCTTTTCAAGTGAAATTATAAGTTTATATCCGATTAGGATTAGGATTGGAATATACAAAATGTCTGGATTGCGACTAGAATTAGGATTTGAAGCTTCGGATTTGGATTGGATTAGGACATAGAAATTTCAAATCCGCTCATTTCTGGTGGATGACAGTCCAAGAGACCGCAAATGGTCGTTCGGCACTCCTCTCTGTGGTCGGCCCATCGCATTGTCCATTACGTGTATGTCTTGGGCAGATGAAATATAATCTGACGAAATATATAATATATATCTTACGCGCCATGGGCCCGGATGCAGCGAGTAGGAAATATTTTTCTGCATTGAGATCAAACGTCTTTTCTGCGCCGTTGCTTATGGTGCGCACCACGGAAGAAGGTCTTCTAAATAGGCAATGAGCCACGCCGTCGAGGGTTGTTGCAGATAGCGTGATCAGACCAGTCTGAAACGGAAGCGAATGTGCCAGCGATCGACAATGAGATCCAAATTTCAGGCGGGAAAACTACAGTATCGCTTGTGTTGAGATTTTGGCAGTTGGTGAATGGCGTACATTTAAGGAAAGGAGTATCATTGTGGCTGGGAACAATGATTCCGTTCCGAGTAATTCTAATGATTCGAGCCGACTAGTGAGAGATGATATTTGCGAGTGCTGAAATGATACGCTCCGTGCCGCCAGCAGTAAATTTATGAACGAGAATTATAGTTTCGATCCCATTTTCCACTGTGAAAGATTGTAAATCTCGATTGGTCGTGTCACAGTGCGAAACGTGTATTACAAAGCTACACACGTTATAGTCCAAATTACATATCTATCAACCCACAGCTTAGTCGCAATGAAATTGGTATGGTCGACAAAATCTAATTTGAAAAAAAAAACTGTGTAGCTCTAATTCTAATTCTAATCTAATTCGGATAAAAAATGTGGAGCTATAATTCTAATTCGAGTCTAATTTGGAGAAAACTATGCAGCTTTAATTCTAAGTCTAATTATAATCTGATTTGGAAATGTGTAGCTATGATTCTAATTCTAGTCTAATTTGGATGAGAAAACTGTAGCTATATTTCTAATCTAATTTGTGAAAAAAAACTGTATAGCTATAATTATAATTCCAGTCTAATTTGGAGAAAACTGTGTAGTTATAATTCTAATTTTAATCTAATTTGTAAAAAAACTGTGTAGCCATAATTCTAATTCTAGTCTGATTTGGAGAAAGCTGTGTCATTCTTATCTAATTTGAAAAAAGACTGTGTAATTATATTTATAATTGTAATCTAATTTGGAAAAAGCTGTAGCTCTGTAGCTCTCATTCTATTTCTAATCTAATCTATAAAAGCTAAAAAATTTCTAGCTGTCAAAATCTACTGTCAATTCACAATCTGTATATTCAATCAAGTTCATGAACTGTACTCACAGTATCAACGTTGGTAGGTGCCTGTCCCTTTACTGTAATCACCGCGGATCGGACCGTCTGTCCGTCGCAGAAATAAGTGTCTGCGTCCACCATCGTGCTCTGCGTTCCCAACGCTACGGCGGCGTAATTCGATCCGGCACCAGCGCTCCCCACAATTTCAAAGTCGTATGTCGTGTCGTTTGACTAAGGTAAAGGATGGAGAGTTATATTCGAAGAGTTTCTTGGACGTATATAACTTCAGTATACAATTGAATAATATATTCGTATCGAAATGAACCCGAATATTTGCGGATGACACTTGTCCGGGGTAATCCTCAGCAACTAGTAGATAATTGGAAAGAATATTGCATATAAATATATCATATGTAGGTGGGGTTGCAATTGCATTTGTTTAAAACATGTAGTAACAACGTTTTAAAAAATACCATTTAAAAATAATTGTTGATATAGAAATGTTCTTTCCAATTCTCTACTAATTGCTGACGATAACTAGTGCTGGGCACAATGATTCGAGTACTCGAATCTGAATCGAGTATTAATTTTAATGATTCGAGTCGCGTAGTAAAAGTCGATTTTTTCGAGTACTGAAATTATACGTTTCTCGCCACTGAAAGGTAATATATTAACGAGAATTATAGTTTCTCAAGGTTGTAATGACTCGAGTCATGACTCGACTCGACTCGAGTCATTTTCTCAAAATACGGAAATGACTCGACTCGACTCGAGTCAATCTGTGTATTGACTCGACTTGGACTCGAGTCATTGCGCATGACTCGAAGCAAGTCATTGACTCGAGATTCAGACGGCCAAGACCGACATTTCATTGTAATTTCGAAGCCAACACACTATTGGGATTTCGTTTTTTGGTACTGGTGCTTGAAAATGCGACCAGAAACTGCTAAAAGTGAGGAAAATTGATATATTATAAAGGCGAACCATTCAATATCACCAAACAGAGTTAAAAAAGTGGGTTTAGGAAGACTTTGACTGGAAACTGAGCAGTCAACGCAATGACTTGGACTCGGACTCGAGTCATAATACCATGACTCGGACTCGATCCTCTGTTCGCTGCCTTGGACTCGAACTTGACTCGGTGGGAATTGAAAATGACTCGACTTGACTCGAGTCAAAAATATAAAAGTGAGATTGACTTGTGACTCGGAGCCTTGTGACTAGGTTACAACCCTGTAGTTTCTATACTAATTTTCACTGTTGGAGCCTTGAAACCTTGATTGCCCGTATCGTACCATACGAAACATGTAGTACAATGCTACGGAAGTTACTGGGAATAGCACATTTCCGAAGTCATGATCATCCCACAACATTGTCACCAAGTGCAATGAAATCGGTATGGTCGAAAAAATACCAAAGTATCTTCAATGTGATGAATAACGGGCAGTATATTCTTTGAGATCGCATAAAAGGTACATATTTGAGCTTTGACATATTACATTCCATTATGACGTCATAACGAGTGTTACTCGATTACTCGACTCGACTCGAAGGATATTACGTGATTCAGAATCGAATCACTCAGGTACTCGATTTTGCCCAGCCCTAACGATAACCTGTGACGAATGTCAGCCAAAAATATTCAGGTTTTCTTCTATATCAATATAATTCTACTTTTGCCGACTACTCGAGTGAATTTTTTAGACTACTGTCACTTCTACTTGACAGTTTTTGGGTAAAAATACTTACTTTTAGACTTAATTTAAGGTTTTGAGTACACTTGCAGTACTCCATCAAGTGGTTATGTTTTAGACTCCTTCCACTTGTACTTAATTATCTTTTAGACAAAACCAGTTACTTTTAAGAGTTTATTGTAAGGATTTTCTGCTTGCAGTACGAACTTGAAAGGTTTTAGATTACTTGCACTTCTTCAGAGTTGTAGATTATACCGCTTACTCAACGCTTTTGAGTATGTAAAGTAAAAAGCAGTTTTGGGGTATGCTTGCATGTGCTCTAAGAGTGAAATCATCATGGAAACTGCGCTAAAAAGTCTTCTTATCACGGTAACTGAACACGTTTTCGATAATTGCACCTATTCGTACAGCACTCTTAGCCAGGGGCGGCCAACCTTTCCGGTTAAAGGGTAACATGAGATTTGAGAATCAGTGCGCGGGCCAGTTGAATGTTGAATGTTGAATTTTGACGGCCTTTCTTTAGTCGTCCGATAGGAGCGAACCGTATAACTTAACGATGAAAACAAGACTTCGATTATTACGCATCAAAATCGATAAGAATTATGTCATGAAAAGTCAGTGTGCATAGTGCATTCATGATCTAACTGCGCAAAGCGGGAAAACTTTTCCGGTAATGAATGAGTTCGACCTATACTAAATGTCACTTGCATATATTGCGGGTCGTCTCTGTATGCCGCTATGGGCTAATTTGGCAAGGACAGGATTATTCGGCGCTTAGACATATAAATATCAAACATTCCGGCGTAGATGCGTCTATCATTTTGTGCAAGGTTTCATCGCCGACCATCTTTCTGCAAGTGCAGACGCGAAGTCGGGTGTTGGGCGACACTTTCTTTCATATTTGCGAGAATTGTCGGACTCAATTCGGTAAATTTGCCAAAGAAGGCTCCAATACTAAAAGCTAGAAATTGAGTGACAATAAATCGCGCGAAGTGCTAAGAATAATATCAGGTCAAATAAATCGACCACGAAATATTCTACGTTATGGTCATATATACGAAGATCTACGGAAACTTTGGCTGGTCCCTGGATACGCCAATGCGTCGGAACTGATATTTAAGTCATCAACAACCCAAATTTCGCGGTCACGCTAATCAAATTCTTGGTTGGCCTTGTAAATTCACAATAAATTACATGGGTAATTTATTATTTGATATTTTAGCTAATTTCGAGAATTATCTTGAGTTCCCACGTGCATACCTTCCTACGTCCCTACGTAAAAGCATCATTTCGATTAAAATTTTGTGTTTGAAATACGAAATACACTACATGTAGGTAGTCAGCGAAGGATGTTTATTACACCAATCAATGAAATCGGTATAAAGAAGACATCGTTGTCTATAGTATAACTGGTTTATGGAGCGATGTCGGTAGCAGTTTTACACTCAGCTCAATATCAATGTATAGCAATAGCGAGACGCCGAATACATTGTCCGGTCCGGGTTAAGGCGTAAGCTTATATTCCCTTGCAAGTCCTCGTGGAAATTGTTAGCAAAGCGATGAAAGATATCGATTTTATGGGATTAATGTAGCATTTGACTGCTCCAGTTGATCCATTTGGTGACGTTTAAAAGTCAACATGTACTTCAACATTGTGGCATAGTGTGGCCTTAATCGTCGCTAGGTATCTTGTATATCACTTTACTGAAATTTATGGTTGGAATTAGCAACATGACGTCACGTGGCGTCATCGGTTCACGATCGCGTTCACGCAGAACCTTTCAATAATGTTCGCGTTGACACGAACCTGAACCTTTCAGGGGTTCTCACCATCCTTAGTAATCTTTCATCTCTACTTACACCTGGAGTAGTTTTGACATGTATTGGTAACCGCTTCTTGTACCTGTAATTTACCTATTCTATACTTGAATAGCAAAGCTGACTACTCTGACGACTTATCGAATAATACATTGATCGTAACCATCAATTGTCTAATCTGAACTCTGTTAGTACATTATTTACCCTCCACCACGAATAGAAATAACAGCCCTGNGTTCCGATTTGGCAAGCGTNCGGAAACGAGAAGCAGGTTTTAGTTGACCCGCATCCAGCATACACGTCAGGCAGGGCGGAGAAATCCATCGAAGATGACGTTTTAGTCTTCCACGTGTCATGCTTCGTGATTTCCTCTCCTGAAATATTGTACTGATTGTTCATCGGTCGCATCATAAGTTTAGGGATGACCAATGACCATGCTTTACCGAAGCGAGGTAGGTACTTCTACGTTTTTCGAACACTTGAATAGGTTTGGCAATTGCATGCTTGCATTAATTACTCAAGTGATCATGTTTTTAGTCTCTACTTCCAGTTCTACTTAACAGTTTTCCGTAGCTTTTGAGTATGTCTGCATCACTTTTGAAATTGGCGTCATAATCGGGTGAAATAACCGCTGCCCCACGGTGACTGAATATATTCTCGAAAATTGCACTTATCTGTTAATGTCAATGATCCTTTTGAAATAGTCCCGAAAATGCATTTTGTAATCACGAGAGTAGCCATTTGCGCTATACTGCCGACCAAATTTGCCTTTGAAACTACTTAGTTGAGTACTTTGCGGACCTTAATTATCTACTCCCACTTGAATTAATATTGACGTGTCTTGGAAATCGTTGCTTTTACTTGTATTTGGGTATAGTAGTTAACGGAGATCCTTTGAATCTATTGAGTTACAAGGGAGATTACTTGATCTCCTCGTGGTTTGTATCACGCACCTTCGAGTTTCCGACCATATAAGATAACTTTTAAAACTAGATAATACTATTTATCTAATGAGACTAACTACATCGAAATGCCGGTAATATAATTCTAATCAAAGTTGCGATATCTGTCTATGCTCTAATTTTACTTCTATTCTTATTCCCTGAGNNTACCTGGAAATGCCACAGGAGAACTATAGGCATATAGTGCAAAACGAACCAAGTTTGCTGTACAGACATTTGTCATTTTCATGCTAGCGAGTATGAGCTATGATTTAAAAGAACTGAACTTGCTTCACACACACAATGAGATGTCATTAACGAAATAGGGGGATGCCGAACGACCAACCAGATGGGGTCTCTTGAACTGGCACACCCCTCGACCTAGTAACCAGTTGTTTCTTCATCGTTCTTTTCTGAATTTTTTTCAGAATAACCTCTGAATCGAGCTCGGACCGCCTGCTCCGATAGCGCCGACGCTCACTACTACGCTGTCTCCCCCGACAAAGAAGACTTGTCATTGTTATAGATTCTCTTTGACTTACCATTCATCGGCCCGACAGCGCCCAGAAGATAATACCGATTTTGTGTGATATTAAAATCGTATTCCTCATTATTGCTGACGGTTTTTATAACAGAAGCTGGTCGCGAGAATGAGCACTGAGCAACACCGTTGGTTAAGTCGGCCGATAACGACACGAGGCCATCCTGAAATAAGTAATATTCGTTACAAAAATCTCACATTGGTCTGCGCACCAGCGTCCAGGGCATATATTCCGTATACCCACCACACCATTACGCAAAAAACGCCACGCTCGAGATTAGCGTAACGCTATTTGAAATATATATATTCCCTTTTCAGTCTTATTTAGCTGTTCTAGGTATAAGCCAAGTCGTTTCGAGTTTTTTCTATATTTTCAAGCTATCGCAATCTTGTGGTGTCTTGAAATTATGAAATTATTAAGAAATCAACTGAACTGAACTGAATAACTAAAGTTGTAATACCCCCGCTAATATTACCTATATGGTCTGGCCTACTAGACCGGATAGTTTGATGATTATCATAAATGATCTCAAGCAATATGGGAGTGGTAAATCTCTACACAGTATGTTTCAACATATATAGTTGAAGAATCATAGTTCTTGAATGCTAGATTAATTAGCAGAGTTACTGCATGGAAATGAGTACGACAGCATACCGTCATGTTGGAGTAGCTTGGTGGAGAATGCCGCGTTTGGATAACTCCAGTTCTTACAGCCGTGCCATCACAATAATACA